>JAVSBU010000064.1:1665493-1679400 GCA_033118015.1 Loricariichthys derbyi | reverse complement strand
CACACACACACACACACACACACACACACACACACACACACACACACACACACACACACACACACACATACACAGTAAATCGAAGCATCAGAAAAAAGAGCCCTTTAGGTATGGTTCTGTTCTCCTTCTGACTCCTCATCATTGGACAGCGTAGGTTTAAGTCCAGATCATCCATAAATGACAATGCAGCTCATACTGCTCAGAAATGTGGACAATACATGGGCTTGTCAACACTCATATTGAAGCCAGATCTACTTTAAATTGTTTCACAATCATTACGGCTTACGTAACGCTGATGGCTCCATGAAGGGGGTCTGCTCAGTTGAAGCTGAAAATGGTTCCAGCAGCACTTGGGAGCAATCATGCTGGGATGCTTCATGGACAATCCGTACATTCATCTGACATGCAAAAATAAACATCAGGTGGCTTGCAGATTTGAATTCTAACAAACCCGCGGTCAGGGTCACAGAACTCTTAAGTCCAGGGACACGAATGCAAGTCCAAACAGGCCACGTATTAAAACAATCGAGCGGTGCTTTGAGCAGATGGCATACGGGTTTCTGACGTTTGTTCAGGACTTTTTGTTTGAGGAGGAGAAACTACCCTTCAACATATCTCATCCTTTTAATCCAGGCTTTTGTGGACTGGCACCTGCAGAGGCAGGTGGTGCCGTTCTGGTGTAAAGCTGACCTGGGATGCATCTGGACGCTGCTCTTTCCGGCAGCTGGCTCTTATGACTATGCCAACAGGCAGCGCTCCTATGAAATGAAAGCGAGGAAGAAGTATGAGTTACTAAAATAAAGGCTAAGGCTGGCAGGACTTCACAAAGGTGGACTAATACATGTGATTAGAATCACTAAACTAAATTTATAAAACGGGGGTCAGTTGCTAGTAGACATGTAGCAGAACCCTGAAGCAGAGTAAATGAGAGGACATTCCAGCTTAAGGTGGATAGATTTAAAATAAGAAAAAAGATGGAAGGCTACAGCAGAAAAGTTTACCTAGTCCACATTTAAGCCCACAGATGTATTTTGTGAGACATGTAATTTGGAGAACCACAACCAAAATTGGTCTCTCCAGCTGAGGTAAACCGGGGTCACCATTCTATGGCAAGACCCTAATACAAGACGAGTGGTGTAACCTTCCAGTGGAAGTGGAACCATGGCAAAGTCACCGGAGAGGTTTGGCCACTAAGGCATGCCCATTAATGTCGTGGACGGCAGTGGGTACGTAGGTCCTGACCACAACGCAGATGGCTTGGCTTGGATCTCCCTGTGCTCTTTGGAAATTCTTATATGGCAAAGCAGGCATCAGTCCTAAAGTCTCTGGTCCAGGGACTGTGCAGTCTGGCTTGCTCCTCTGGCTTGTCCTAAATTTCTCTAGGATTGCAATATGTTGTGTCTGCAACTGATTGAAGACCTTTCTTTTTGGCAGCGTTAAATGCCCATGGATGGGTCCTGAAGTTCACTACAGTATGAAGAAAACTTCATTCCACACTGTTGTTTGGTCATGTGACCCCAATGAAGAGATCTCCATGTGATGTCTACAGACTCTTTCTTACTGGATGAAGTGCAACTGTAGTAGAACCCATGATGTATTAAAATGGTGGCTTAGTGGTTAAAGTACAGAACTATGGACCAGAAGGTCAAGGGTTCAAATCCAACCTTTGTTGGGTCCTTGAGAAAAGCCCTAACCCACAATTACTTGGAATATAAAACTGTATTAGCCGTAAGTCACTTTTGATAAGAGAATCCACCAAATTACTAAACATAAATGCAAAAAGCAACATTGGCCAGACTTTAAAAATGCTGACTAATACAGTTAATGAGATATGTAAATGAGAACCAGGTGAATTAAATGTGGTTTCGATGGTAAATAAAGCTGGAAAAGCCGAGCAGAGTGAGACTGGGATGCGACAGACCAAAACACAAGAGGTTTTAAAATGTCAACAGTTCTTAATAGCCAGACATGCGCGCCTCATCACCCATAATCAAGTGATGGGTTCAAAATGATGCATTTAGCATTCAAACAATGCCTCTACAGCTCCCTGATAACTAACTTCTGAGGTCTGAAACTGTTATTCCAGGCAATATTTTGTAACACCAGTTCTGCCCTAACTGTGTCTGCCTGTTCCATTTAGAACATTGAACAGAAGCTGTTATCCAGACCAGCTTACGCCTGACTGCCTTTCTCAAGAGCCTAACAGTGGCTTTTGATTTAAGGTTAAAACTTGCATACTTCTGATCAGTAGTTCAAATGTTAGGACTACTCCTTCCTGTCTCAACCCAAATTCTGGAAAATCCCAGAATAAAACTGTTGAGATAACGGAAGCATGAGAGAGTGTGGGGTCGAGCACAGATTGCTGATTTCTCTCACGGCTAATGATCCTGGATATGGAATTGGTTATGTCTGAAGCAGGCCAGTGCTTAGAGCTTAAACCAATCATCTCTTGAGACAAAATGCAGGACCCATTCCAACACATGCCTTTTTAATATTTTAATGTGAGATTGTTATAAGAGTGATCATTTCTCAAATAATCTCCATGTAGTAGTTATGGCAGCTACTGAGCACTTAGACTTTAAGTCTGCAACAGTTTGATGAGCTTTGCTTTGTTTACTTTGAAAAACTAATAATCTGTAACTGAGACATTTGCCGATGACTCCTCTCCTCTTTATTAGTGATAGTCCAGCTATGTGGATGAACTAGCATTTTTTTCTAAATCCTCCTCTCTCAGGCCACCCAGAGAGGTCAGTGTGAGGAGGAAATCAAATCAGAATGGAGGATAAACCATCAGGAGAAAGGCATTCATAACAATGTACAGGCTGTAATTAACAGTAGAGTGCCGTCGTTTTTTATTGTAAAGGGACAGCTTCCAGATACAGTGCTAAGGCTAAAACAACAGGACGTTTCATAATCATGAGAAACAGGAAGAGGAAACATGCCAGTGAACCATTTTGAGTCATGGATTATTCTGAGTATTTGTCTTCGAGCGTTCTGTTTTGCGTCACAGGTGGCAGGCGGCTTATTATGTTATTGGTGCAACTGCTTGCGCGTTGAAAACCTGTGTGGGAGCCCTGACTTTAAAACCTTGTTTCACTCACATCATGCTATAACCCGAGACCGGGTCCACTCGCTGCCTAAATCTAAAAAAGCCCTGCACTGGCTCATTTCCTCTTAGCTTTCCTGCGCAGTGTCCATCACTGACTCATCATGCACATACTTGCTGTGGTTTGCTAGGCCATTTTAGACAACGCAGGTCACCCATAAACAAATAAACTATGTAGAAGAAAACACGACAGTTGTCCACCACAAGACACGGTGGCTACCGTTAAGTAGCATGACTAAACCAGCCACACGTCTAGGACTCATTTCTGCTTCAGCGTTACATGAGAAACTTCTGAGGACTGTTTTTTTATGGACCACACTCGCTAACTGCATGAGGCTGGTAAGCCAGTGCACTATCACAGCCGACTGTTGTTGGGTGGATGCTGGATGGGCACTGCCTGCCTGGCACGGCTGATACATGATACGTGAAACACTGTTTTAGCAAAGGTGGATAAGAGGTGGCTGCGTCTAAGGATAGACGTGGCCTCGAAAAGAATGTAAACAAGGGTCTGCGACCAATGAAAACGAGAAACCTTAAGAGGCAGTTAGAACTGCCACTCATTGTCGTATAAAGGGTGCCCTTCAAAAACTGGGTAATTTTAGATTTCAACATGACAATAACAGGCCTTTCGGGTTCCTTTCTTTGCTGTCTCACCATCCCACCGTCTTTTTTGGTTCGCTCACCTCTCGATTACACACATGTGCGTGCTCTCAAAAGCACTGACCGATTATCTCCAATTTCTCATTTCCTGTTTTGGGGAGTGTACCTCGTGCCTCATTCTTCTGCCCAACATGCATCAAAAACTCACAAGGGGGCTTCCTGATACCCTGAGACCAGGGATAAGAAAAGGAAGATGGAGCAGTGGATGGTGCACTAGAGAAGGTGAGGACTGGTAAATCATTCAAAGGTTCTTCAGAGTTCTTGATAGTGTTGTAAGATAATCACTAATTCTACATTCCCTCCCCTCAGAAGATGCCACATTTAGAGGTTGTATCTTTTTCAACGACATTTACACTGTGGAGCAAAAGTGACCCAGATCCTGACAGATCTCTCAAGAGCAAACTTCTATATCTTGGCTGTCTTTCATCTCCTTGTCCTCAGGAACAGTACTGAGATTGAACAATAATCCCTGCCTTGGGATTAATTTTCAACTTAGAGTGTTTGGAGGAGTCTGCAGATCCATCGGGTTCTCCATCAAAGTTTGGAACAACTTGTGTTTATGTTAGCACAAGCTTATAAAAGTGCCATACTCAGTAAAACCTGTTCCACCCACGCCAATGTAGATGTGTCTACATACTTTTGGACATAGGTTTATATATACTGCATTGAGCAGTTGAGAAGTATTACTGCCCAAAATAGCACCAGGCATCCAGGGGTTAAGACTCTTAGCAGGGGAAATCTCAGTTTCCAAAATAGCGCTGTCCTTCTCTTAAAAATCCTGCTGGGTTATGAGAAGAGCTGGACATTCTCTTCCACTCTGCTTGATTTAATAATGTCAATTATATATTTACTCAGTAATTTCCCTAATCCCTTTTAAAGAGTCCATGGTGCCTGTGGATAGAGAATGAATCGTAATGGCCTCTTCAGGAATCCACATTAAATTATAAGTATAATAGGAATTCCAGCCTGGGAAAAGCATGTTAGATGGTTTGGGTCACGTCACCCTGAATGCCCGTGTGGGAGTCTTAATGGGACGCTGGACAGGATCGCTGGCAGAGTGGGAAAGCTTTCTTTATTGGTGGAAAACCTTAAATGAAGGGCATTTATATGTTGGTCATGAAAAACAAAGCACTGTTCCTGAATCTCCGTTGTTTGCTTTACTCATATAGAATGAACCTGGTCAAAATGATGTTCAGTGTCCTCTGAATGAAGCATTTCATGTCATGTAGGTTGTTGAAGGCCTTTACTGAGAAAAAATACATGAAAACTGAACATAAATAACGATGTGTTTAGTTTCAGTAGTCAAAGCTGCCAACTACAGTACTGTGCAAAAGTCTTAGGCCACAATTATATTAGATATAGCATTATTTTAGCAATAGTATAATGAATATATATCATTATTTCCCAGTCTCTTTATTAGAATACAACCATAAAACACAAGAAATTTGTATGAAGTAATGGAAAATCAGAAAAAAAAAACAGTTTCTAGCCATTGAGCAATAGCAGCACCTAGGAGCTTCATCAGCATGTCAAGTTGATCCTTCTACAGAAGAAGTTTGATCAGGAATGGTCTTTTTGGAAGGGTACTAACCAAGAAACTGCTTTATTGGAATGGGGACAGGGTGAATAGGTGAAGATGCTCTAAAGCACACAGAGGCTGGAATGACGGTCCATGGAAAGAGGCTTATGGAGTGAAAAATCCACTGTTTTATAAGGTCATTATACTGTATGACTATTCCTTGAGTGGAGCAGCAAAAATTTGCTAGCACACCACCTTGGAGACCTTCTATCAGTGCCCACTGAATTCCAGAACAGATTCTAGAAATGATTTAATTCCTTTAGCACTTGCGCATCTTGATGGAATGCCTAACTGGCTGTTATAAGGCTGGTCTATCTAGAAATAGAATAGAATAGAATAGAATAGAATAGAATAGAATAGAATACCTTCATTGTCACTATACTCATGTACAATGAGATTAAAAAATGTGTCAGAGCCACCTTAATCATCATGTAAACCCAATCGGACACGGGGCCTTCTGCATTAGGGGATTTCAGAACATGCGCTACATCTCAAACCATTTGAAAAGTAACGTAAACAGATTCTCGAGTTATTGTAAACACATTGGTCTTCCTCTTATCTCTCTGAACGTGCGTTCATTAAATTCTTGCTGTGAAATATTTACCCTGAAGTATGCAATTATTATGGAGACTTTTCTGCAACACAAAGTTCCCCCTTTTTTTCCAGGGCTAGTCCTAAGTGAAGGTGACATTTCTAAATGTAGGCGCCGCCTTTACGCCATCTGAGCCACCTATATGTCAGGAAAAACACCTCAGTAGGAATTATTACTGTGAGTCATTTGAACCAACACACACACACACACACACACACACACACACACACACACACACACACACACACACAGAGGGTAAGTGTACTTCTTTACATAAAATAGAAGCCCAAAAATCCTGACACAACAGGATGCCCCCTGGCATGGACTCATAACGGGGAAGAAAACAAACAGAGAAAGTGAGGGGTGGGTAAAAAAAGGAACGGAAGGGTGCGACTGAACAAGTCAGTGTCTATTTACTTAAGCAATGACTTCAGATCTCTTTTGAAGTCCGAGTCCTGTAAGCCCCTACACTCACAAACACACACACACACACATAACTGATGATATGGTTACAGAAGCGATGACACCAGTGGAAGTCTTTGTAGAAATGAGCTTCCATTATTCATTAAAAAGGCTCTTCACTGACTTTAATGTCATGGAACCTTCCACTCTGTGACCTTAAGGATGACGATGACTGTGGATTGCCCCTGGTTTAACCATGTGTGCCTGTGCTGTAGCCCAGTGCTTCAGAGAATGAAGCAATTCAGGCTCTTCCACTGAGCTAAAATTTAAATATGTGTTGATTAAATCTGAATGGCTGTCCCCAAGAGGAAAACAAACCAGGCTGTGATGATAAGGGGCTTGTTTGTGAGTCAAATGTTTCCATGTTGCTTTGCATCTCCCAGTAAATTCAAAAACAGGGCTGGTAAGGTTCCTTTTCAGCGCTACTGTCAGCCTGTTAAAGGTTAAGGGCCTTACCTAACAGAGGCACTTTGGCAGTTTTTGTGGTCAAACATCCTTACCATAACTGCTACTTACCACACACCACACCACATGTGCCAAATGACTCACGCTTGTCATATTACTTCGTAATTCTAATTACCCAGCTTTGAAAGTAGCATCTAAAAGCATCAGGTTCGATACATGTCATTTAAGATTTAGCTGTGTGCTCTCTGCCCATTTATAACGTTTAATAAAGGTCCAAGTTATTGAGACAAATGAGATGCAGTCTAGACTAAAAAGGATTTCCAATGATGAGTCATCAGCTACATGACAATTTAGTATCAGACTAAAGCTTAAAGCTCGTCTGGGAAACTGGCCAGTAAATGATTTTCACACAACCCATGCAAGCATAGCAAATCTTTTAATGATTATCAATAGTTAATGTTCAAAGGGAATAAATTAGAAAACAGTATTAATACACTATCGACCTCCTGTTTCCTGCTGTGTCAGTCTTCACTCCTTGGGAAGAGTTTGTAACACGACTGCCGGGATCCGTGTCCGATCAGCCACAAGTAATCTCTGATACTGTGCGATAACTGAAAATGAAAACTTCACCATTGTTTCTGCCTCTGATTTATTTTCTGTCACGTTTCGCTCATACTAGTTTTCTGTTATTTAGATGTCATTATTTTGTTATCTCCAAGACTTCATGGGTGGTATTGAAGTGTACAGAGAATCATTACATCCTGTCAAAAGCCTTATCATTTGTCACATAACAAGGACACAGATGGTGTTCTTCTAGGAATTAACTGAAAGTTTTAATCTATTTATTTAATTCCAAAGGCAAGAGTGGCAATTTTCACTGTCAGTAACCTTTAATCTATTTATATAACTTTTTAAATAATAAATACTGTAATGGGTGCAGTTAGAAAGGACATGGTAGTAATTAGTGTGAGGACAGAGAATGCAGAGGACAGAGTGAGATGGAGGAGCATGACTCGTTGTGGAGACACCTGAAAAGGAAAAAGCCGAAAGAAGAAGAAGAAACATTGTAGCATTTAGTCAGCAAGGAAAACTCACTGTCCACTCACTATTTACATAATTAGCAATAATATACATGTCAGAGAGCAGAACACTAATCGACCAGTTTTTAGGTCTATGACTCTCTCCATGTTTCACTCAGTGCTTTCCTGTTTTACTTCAGATTGGCTTTAGCACTTCCTCTGAGGGATTCTTTCCACGTACTCCCCTCTTCCTGCCTCTCACCTGCATCAATGACCCGCTGCTTTCCCTCTTTATTTGGACTGAACGCTGGACGCTGAGGTCACGGGTGGAAACGGACTCATTGCTCCAACAGCAGTGAGTGAAAGTTCACTAGCCCTTTCAATCACCGGTTTCCTGAAGCCGCTTGATGAGGCTCCATGATTCACTCCCTCAGTATAGACCCCTGGTGAGTCAAGGTGCCAGACGGGACCCCCCACACATGTGGGAGCACACTCACCGGCTCTGGCTCACAATCATCTCGCTTCGAGTCATGATATCGGGGCCCAGAAAGGCTCACATTCACTGCTTGAGTAAAGATCAAAGTGTTGAAGGTCTAATTTAGTCAGAACCTATGAATCAGGTCCTGGAAGCAAAATAAAGGGATTCAGGCGCTCTGAGTCCAAAGAAATACTGTTTGCAGATGGGATTGTATAAGCCCTTAACTGAGATGCCCTCATAGAAGCTTGAGCGAGGCTGTGAGGTTCTAATTTAAGGTTGCGTGTTGTTTTTGCCAAACACTAGGTGAGGGTAGGGTGTGTGCGTCAGATGTTGTGAGTAAAACCATGGACACCTGTGTTACCCAGGAGCACTACAAAGCTTGGACCCATAGTTCTTTGTTTTATTTCTCAGAAATGCCCTCATGCTGAGGGAAGCTCTGCAGGAAGAGAAACAGCCTAAAGTCTAAAGGAAATGCATGGGAAGGACAAACATATGTAAATAATCCAATCTCATTTAAAAGGTATTCAGCACTGCAAAGACATTATTGTAGGCCGAAAGGCTAATAATGTAAGTCATGGGAAAGTTTGAATCAAGAACTATTGGGCCCCCCCATGAGAACGTGCCTTGTGTAGAGCGGAGGTAGAACGCCTCCTACAGACCAAAACACTGCACTGCAAAGGAAGGAAACGACAGTTGGCATACAGCTGGTATAACCTATGGCCTGGTCTATTACTATTAATATTGTGAACATCTGAACCTTTATGTTTAGTTGTTTAAAAAAGTACATGTTATAATTGATACAGCCTCACAATGTACAAGTCAAACAACGACTCAACAGCTTGGCAGTGCTGGGGCTTAGAACTTAGTACAAGAAACCAACAAATTGGAATTTCTGGGGCTTGAAGGCTGGACATATTCCAATACCTTAACTATACCTCCACAGACCATAGATTGTCATTAAATCTTCACTTTATTTTCACTCTTATTAATTAATTCATTGGCTTATCCACTTTATCCTAGTCATGGTCGTGGGAAAGCTTGTCCCCAGCCGGCAACAAAGGTCACAAGGCAGCAACAAAACTAGGCTGGGCACCAATCCATCATAGGGCACATCCACTCACACACTAAGGGCACTTTGGAAACACCAATTAACCTAAACACATGTCTTTGGGATGTGGGAGGAAACTGGAGTACTTGGAGAAAACCCATGCGGACACAGGGAGAACATGCAAACTCCACACAGGTGGAGGTTGAGATCGAACCACCGCAGTCAGCTGTCAGCGCCAACTACTGCACCCCTGTGCCACCCACTTTTATGGTCTTGGATATGTTGTTTCAACCTACGATCCTAAGCAGCTGAGGGTTAAGAGTTTTTCTCAAGGGATCAATAGTGGTAGGCTGGGATTACTGGGGCTTGAGCCCTGGACTTCCTGTGACATCGTCCAGCACCTTAACTTCCTCGAGACCTCAAGAGACTATTTACATAATCATTCAACAACAGTTTTTCAACCTACAGTACACAGAGTTGAGGATTAAGGACCCTGCTTGGGGGTCCAATAGAGGCAGATGTTTAATGTTTAATCGGTTCAGATTTTTGTAAAATTGATGTGGATTCTGAACGGCTGCACTATGTGTGTTTAGAGCTTTCACAGCTCTGAGATCCCTGGTTCGATCCTGACCCCAGGCTCCTCCTGTGCGGAGTAGGCTATGCATGGGTTTCCTCCCAGATTCCAAGGACATGTGCATTAGGTTAATTGGTGTTTCTAAAGTGTCGTTAGAGGCACCCTCTCTAGGGTTGTCTAGGTTTATTCCTGCCTTGCGGCCTGTGTCACGGCTAGGCTAGGCGACTGGACAGGGAGACTGACTAAAAGAAGCGGATAAGTGATTGAATGAATGAATGCACTACGAGTTTTAGGCAGTAGGGCATAAGGGGGCGTGATGTGATTTGGGACACAGCCGCGCCTTCTAGAACTGACCAGAGACTAACCGGCTGTCGCAAAGCGTTGGCGCGTCGGAGCAATTTTACGACCACAGTAAGACTTGTGACTGCCGGCGCAGCGGATTACGGCAGTGAGAAGATGGCGGAGGAGGAGCGGATTGCCGAGGCTGAGAAACTCAAGGAGAAAGCGAATAATTACTTTAAAGGTAACCTCCTAACAGGCGGCGGTTCTGTAACGCGGCTGCTTCGAACGGTGTGGATGAGGAAGATGCGCGGTGTGGACAGCTAAAGGGGCTAGTTAGCTTAGCCGGTAACGCGCGTGGAACTGTTAAGATGCCCGGATTTTTATAGTTGTTGTTAAAGTAACAAGCCACAGAAATAATGAGTTAACGTAGGAATACATGAGTGTTTAAACGAGTATAGGTGAAGTTAGTGAACGCGTTACGTCACGCTGCCCTGCTCGTGGGGCTTGGCAGCGAGGTCACGGTGTTCCGTACAATCTGTACGCTTCTTTGCAACCACACAGGAAGTAACAATCCAGCCTCCACGGACACGGTAATCCGTACACCTCTCGTGCGAGCAAGCCTTATAGAAAAACGCTCAGGCATTCCAAAGATCTGCTGATTTATTAAAATAAGATCCAAAGAGCCATTTCTGTCCGCATTCTATCCGTATTTCTCCAGAATGGTTCTGATGGAGGGGAGGGTGGATGTGGAATCATCTCCTGGCGCTGCGACAGCGACCCCTACCTGACCGTGGGGTTAAAGAGAAATCTATAGTATAATGCACTGCCTGGCCAAAAAAAAGGTCTCTCAGTCTAATATTTGTTTGGACCGCCTTTATCTTTGATTACAGAACACATTCGCTGTGGCATCGTTTACACAAGCATCTGCAATGTTACAATATTTATTTCTATCCAGAGCTGCGTTAATTTTCCCCCAAGGTCTTGTATTGATGATGGAGATTTGGACCCACTGCCTTCTACAACACATCCCAAAGATTCTCAATGGGGTTCAGGTCTGGACTCTGTGGTGGCCAATCCATGTGTGAAAATGATGGCTCATGCTCCCTGAACCACTCTCTCACAATTTGAGCCTGATGAATCCTGGCATTGGATCATCTTGGAATATGGCCGTGCCGTCAGGGAAGGAAAAATCTATTGATGAATTAACCTGGTGGTTCACTATATTCAGGTAGCAGCTGACCTCATTCTTGGTGAACTGAGGCCTGACCTAGAACTGCAGCAGCGACCCCAAATCATGGCACCGTGACATGATATTTACAACAGAAAATAATATTTATAGCCTGAGCTGAGTCCGTACGCAAACAGTGCCTTGTTTACGAAAAGTATTTCAGCCCCGGCTTCACATTAAACCTACATGCCTCTTTGTTTCAGAAAAAGACTATGAAAATGCAATCAAGTATTACACCGAAGCACTGGAGTTGAACTCGTCCAATGCCATCTACTACAGCAACCGGAGCCTGGCGTACCTGCGCACTGAGTGCTATGGCTATGCCCTGGCAGACGCCACCCGCGCCCTGGAGATCGACAAGAATTACATCAAAGGTTACTACCGGCGCGCCACCTCCAACATGGCGCTGGGCAAGTTCAAAGCCGCGCTCAAAGACTACGAGACGGTGCGTTTTGGTGGTGTTAAGATAAGTACTGTAAATCATCCCTCATAGGAAGGTCTCACCTGTGCATTGTGTCTCCTTGGACAGGTGGTGCGGGTGCGACCCAACGACAAGGATGCCAAGTTGAAGTATCAGGAGTGCAACAAGATTGTAAAGCAGAAGGCCTTTGAGAGAGCCATCGCCAGCGATGAGCTCAAGAGATCAGTGGTGGACTCCTTAGACATCGAGAACATGAGTGAGTGGACTGAACACTTAAGTTAATAAAAGGTCATGTAATCTTTTGCTGGTTTGAGGCACTAACTAATTATGTGTTCAGCGATCGAGGACGAATACGTAGGACCTAAACTTGAAGACGGTAAGGTAACGTTAAAGTTCATGAAGGAGCTTATGGACTGGTTCAAGGACCAGAAGAAACTGCACAGGAAGTGTGCTTACCAGGTGAGTCTCTGTCTTTTAGAGAGAAAAACTTTGTTTTTGTAGTTTTTTAAATTTGCCTAAATGGTGTATCTGCACCTTTTCAGATGCTGGTTCAAGTGAAAGACATTTTGTCCAAGTTGCCGAGTCTGGTCGAAATTGTATTAAAAGAGGTAAGACATTAAATTTGACCTCACAGAGCAACCATAAGGTTGCAGTTTTGTTCTGAGCCGATAATGGTCTCAGTTATTAGAAAAGTGATAATCAGCTGAGTGAGATGCAGAAGATTAAGCGTTTTTTTGCTGTGATGAAAGTACCCTGCTTTTTAATAACTTGCTCTTTTCAGACAGAGATGATAACCATTTGTGGAGACACGCATGGACAGTACTACGACCTTCTAAACATCTTTGAGCTGAACGGCTTACCATCTGCGACCAATCCTTATGTATCCTCCTCACACATAAACTGTGATAAAGGCAATTAACAGCAGTCTGTGAATCTGTAGTCTTATTAATGACATATTACTGCCTATGAATTTAGACTGAGGTGTCATAAATTCTCCTGTAAGGGTCCCAATACTTTTGTCCATATATAAATAATGTATTTATCAAAATATATTTTGTTACACTGTTATTCAAGATACTGTTCATTTTGAGAATAAAGTTTTAAACTAAAATATTGTGGGGAGGACGTTAGGGGAAAACATTATTAAGGTGGTTTTATTACTGGTCTTAGAAGTCCTGTATGGGCCGGGCTCTTTCAGTGTCTGCACGTTGACCCGGATGCTCACGGGTAACATTTTAATGGAGGGAACCCCAGCTTTTTCATTGGTATAAATGTTCCTTAACCCCAGCGCTCAGCTGTTTAACGGTGATTTTGTGGATCGTGGCTCCTTCTCAGTCGAGGTCATTCTCACGCTGTTTGGTTTTAAGCTGCTCTACCCGGATCACTTTCATCTACTAAGGGGTGAGTCCTGCTTTCGGCTCCTGCAGCTGTCTTTGCTCTGAGATTTCTTGGCGTGTATAATAATGATGAGAGCGTGCTTTTGGATTAATCTCCAGGTAACCATGAGACAGACAACATGAATCAGATGTACGGCTTCGAGGGTGAGGTCAAGGCCAAATACACAGCACATATGTTCCAGCTCTTCAGTGAAGTCTTTCAGTGGCTCCCGCTGGCACAGTGCATCAACAACAAAGTGCTGGTGAGCTTCATTTCTGTGGTTATGCTATCGGATTATGAATCTGGTCTCATGACCTTAAACGTGAGATGTTGACCTCCAAAACCGTCTGAGTCCAATGCGTCTGTCTGAAGTACTATTAATTATAAACTGAGCTTTTTCCTACCATTGAATATCAACATTTTATTCAAACAGAATAAATCAGTCCTTTGTCCAAGTTAAAATCTGCTCTTTGATTGACTAACAGGGAAAAACTTACTTGTTCAGCATCCATTCAATTAATGCTAATTTTAGACTATTTATTGTCTATTGTCATATTTTTTAAAATAATCAATGAAATCTAAGATTTATTGATCTATATCCTACAGTGGGGAGAACAAGTATTTGATACACTGCTGATTTTTAAGGTTTTCCCACTTGCAAAGCATGTAGAAGACT
>JAVSBU010000064.1:1625384-1644357 GCA_033118015.1 Loricariichthys derbyi | reverse complement strand
TTTTTTGAGCGAGATGCCTGTGTTTGCAAGAATGTTGTCAACCAGGCTCCAGATGATGGGCGTGGGCCTGGGCGTCATCGGCTGGATAATGGCCATCGTGGTGTGTGCCCTACCCATGTGGAAGGTCACGACCTATATTCGGTCAGAACATGGTGACCGCGCAGACTTACTGGGAAGGGATCTGGATGAGCTGTGTGGTGCAGAGCACTGGGCAGATTCAGTGCAAGGTCTACATTATATATTATTATGGGTAATAGTAGCTATTACTTTTATATTTATAATATTTTAAAGTAATTTATATTATTAGTGGTAGAATTAGTAATACTCAGTAATTTTATTCATAATATTTAATTTTTTTTATATTTTTATTATTGTAGTAGTAGCACATATTTTATATATTTCCTTTAGTTTATATTATTAATATATTAGTGAGTAATTTAATATTTTTTTATTTTAATTAATTTATATTATTATTATTAGTAGTAGTCATCATTAATTTAATAGTCAATAATTATGTAGTTTTATTAATTGTTAGTAGTTGTGTTCATTCATTTTATATTTATAGTATTATAGTATTTATTAATTAATTTGTATTATTGTTAGTATTAGCAGTCATTTTTATTGTTTTATTCATTTTTATTCTAATGATTAGTAGTAGTCATTTAATCTTAATTATTTTTAAATTAATTTACTATGTTCCTATACTATGTTATAATTTACTATTGTATATGTTACTATTTCATCCATTGTAAATGTGTATTTTTATTTTAATTTAATTACATTTTTATTTATATTATGATTATTGTTAGTAGTAGTAATTAATTTTATTTTTATATAGTTCTAATTAATGTATTATTATTATTATTATTATTATTATTATTGGTAGAAGTAATCATTCATTTTATATTATTTTTACTTCATATTTTAAATTATTAGTAGTAGTAGTAGTCGTAGACATGACGTTTATATTTTTATAATATTTATTGAAATTTGCTATATTTCATTCTTGTTTACACTTAAATTATTTATAAATAATTAATATATTATCATAATTAGTAGTAGTAGTAGTATTAATAGTAGTTATTACTAATTTTATTACCATTAGTAGTTGTTGTTGTTCCTATTTTGGTTGCTCCCATTAGTGGTCGCCACATTAGATCATCCTGATCCATAGATTAGATTTGGCATTGGTTTTCCTCTCCAGATTTGGGACTGGCACTGGCACGCCCAGTGGCAGGGTTAAGTAGTGGTAGTTAATTAGTAGTAATTAATTAATTTTATAGTATATTTCTTTCTGAGACACCCAGTGTCACCTCATCAGTGCACTACTCATAGACTGCCCCCTGCTGTTTATGTGAATGTTTGCCTTTTGAAAAATTAGTTTAACCCCAAATTAGGCCCATGGCTGGTCCATGCACGACTTTAACCATTAAAGCTAGAAAAGTGTTTGACTTTACATTATTTAACATTATAACCACATGGGTTTGGCTTGATGATATGTTTATATCACTGCTTTCTGAAGTTTGTGAGTTCAAACCCAGAGGCTATGCACTGATACTGCTGGGTCCTTGAGAAGGTCAGTTGTAAGTTTCTCTGAATCAGCAACTGTACTTAAAAACATTGGCTGTTATGACCTTGAGGCACTTCAATTTTGTTTATTGGCGCTCTCAGAGGTCATGTTTGTGCTGTACACAACCTCCTTAAGATCCATGAGGGCGATGGTGTCAAGTTGCTCTGTCTTGACTAAAACGAGCCTGTCCCATCTTCTACAGCTCATAATCTAGAAGAACCCCGAGCTGTCACGAAGGTACGTCTTCGGCCGAGCACCCGAGCAAGCAAACGAATGGTGTCTCAAGGAATTCAGATCATGGGCATAGTCATGGGCTTTTTGGGCTGGCTGGGAGCCATCGTGACGTGTGGCCTACCTCAGTGGAGGGTGACGGCGTTCATCGGCTCCAACATCGTGACGGCACAGATCATCTGGGAGGGAATCTGGATGACCTGCGCGGTGCAGAGCACCGGGCAGATGCAGTGCAAGGTCTACGACTCTATGCTGGCCCTCAGCGCCGACCTGCAGGCCGCCAGGGCGATGATCGTCGTCTCCATTTTGGCCGGCGTCTGTGGAGTCATGTTGTCCGTGGCTGGTGGGAAGTGTACCAACTGCATCGAGGACGCCCGCTCTAAGGCTGTGGCGTGCATCACGGCCGGAGTCCTCTTCATAATCGCTGGCTTGCTCTGCCTGGTGCCGGTGTCGTGGTCAGCTCATGCGATCATCGCGGATTTTTACAACCCCACAGTGGTGGACGCACAGCGGCGGGAGCTGGGGACATCGCTGTACATCGGCTGGGCTTCTGCTGGCCTGTTTCTGTTGGGAGGAGGGCTGCTGTGCATGAGCTGCCCCCCAAAACAGCAGCATATCTACAACCCAAAGTTTACGACTGTGAGATCCAGCCTTACCTCGAGGGAATATGTCTAAGAGGACGATCCTGGTTGATTTCGTTGACAAACTCTTTCAGCTCATGACCTGTCAATTATGAAAAGAACCACATTTTCAGCTTCAGGTGTGGATTTAGGGGCAGATTGTGTTTTTCCCTATGGGTCCATGCTTAAAATGCTTGTAGATTTGTCTCATTTTCGATGTTTTGGATGCCGAATTTGTGCTAATAAAGATGTGATATACCATGTGCCTCTGAACTCTCCTAAACCCTTTTTTAAATCAGACGTATTTAATATTATCGTAATTCTCAAATAGGGAACTGAATATTGTGGATGACCAATAGGTGGGGGGATCTCTAGAACCAAACAGGACATTCCATGTGTATCTGGATTGTACAGGTAAAGGTGTTTTTACTGTTCGGTAGGTGCAGACCTGCAGGGATCTGACGAAGTAATGGCATACTATTAGGTACAAGCAAGAAACGAGTCAATTCTCAATACTTTTGATTCAGAGAATTGACTCACGCTCATACTGTTAAGCACAAGCTTCAGAAACGAGTCAATTCTCACTGCTTTGAATCAGAGATTTAACATACTATTACATATAAGCTTTTTTGGTATTGAGTCCTACTTTGAACTGGTTTGATCTTATTCACAATTATCTTGTTCTCACTGCAGTGATGATGATATATTTTACATATGAAACGATGTGCATGAAAATATGTATCCAATTACGTCCTGCACTGATTCAGTAATTATGATGGACAGGAGTGTCTGTAGTGAATTGGCATCACAATTCATGGATAAAATTGTAAGATTTATGACTTCTTTACTGGATCCAATATCATCATGATTTTAAAAAGTGCCTAATATTTACCTCTACTCTATTGTTTTCCTTTTGAAAGCCTGAGCATGCTTTTCCTGGAGCGTGTACTCGGAGGCTTTCTTGAGAATGCGTGGAATCTGGCTCGTCTTGAAGAGCAGAGTCGCTCTTCCTTACACACCTCCTCCCTGTGTGAGTCCTCGTCTAAGAGGCTGTCACTTCCTAATTGTGTCTCAGATGCGATCGCGGCACTGAGAGCGACAGAATGGGCAGGATTGCCAGGGAGGTGTCGGGCCAACTGCTGTGCTTCATGGGTTTGGTCGGCCTTTGTCTGACTTGTGGTTTGCCCATGTGGCGCGTGACCACCTTCATCGGCGCCAACATCGTAACTGGCCAAGTGGTGTGGGACGGCTTGTGGATGAACTGCGTGATGCAGAGCACAGGTCAGATGCAGTGCAAAATCCAGTCTAACGTCATGTCCCTGACGCAGGACCTGCAGGCTGCCCAGGCCCTGATCGTCATCGCCATTTTGATCTGCTTCTTCGGCCTGCTCATGACTGTCATTGGCGGGCGCTGCACCAGCTGCCTGAAGAACGAGTCGTCTATGGCCAAAGTGGTCATCTTCGGGGGAGTCTTCTGCATTGTGGCTGGTGTCGTCTGCCTCATTCCCGTCTGCTGGTCGGCTGCGTTCACCATCACAGACTACTTGAACGTTCTCGTCCCCAACGCTCAGAAGAGGGAGATCGGCCCCTGCGTGTACATCGGCTGGGGTACGGCCTTCCTTCTTCTTCTCGGAGGGGGCCTCTTGTGTACATCTTGTCCCCCGAACAACCCCGTCTATCACACCGGCATGTATCCCTACCCGCCGCCTGTCCCCTACATGCCTGCAAAAGCGTATCCACCTAGCGTCTCGTACTCTGGATCTTACATCCCAAATAAACCATACGCCGCTCCGAGAGCTTACTCAGCTGTCCCTGGACAATATATATAGAATGAAAAATGGACACGGACTAATAATTCTTATTTTCCTGCTTTGTGACTTCCTTGGAATAACAGCCGTTCTTCAGCTGTTTTCTCTTTAATGAAATGTGTAAACAGTGTGTTTTTGTTTAAGGATCCTGTGTGAAACCTGTTCAGCAACTTTTGTTATGGTTACCTTTGTTAGCCGAGCTGACGAAGACCGACGTGTGTTTGTATGTTGTGAGAATGCTGGAGGGATTAATAGGGACACTGTTGTGGTACCATGCAGGCCTGTTGTGAAATAATGCCCATGTGGGCATGAGATAAATAGAAGTGTTGCTTTGTCTCTCAATAAATGGTTGTAATTTATTTAAATATCATCCAGAATTGATGGTGGAGCAGTTTTCCCCAAACATGAAGTGTTCCTCGACTTGAAATGATGGAGCAGCTCACAAAGCTTGGTTTGTAAATAATTTTTGGTGTTTCCTTCTTATTACGTGACTGCTCGGTGTGGTGAAAATAAACTTATCACGAGGAAGTTCTTTAGACTGGCTCTGTTTATTAATAAACATATTTTCATAACTTGTTAACGGAACATGTTATTAAGGTATTTTTTAATAATCCCAGCTCATGCTAATAATCCAGGAACCTGTTGAAACTTCATTCTTAAAATGTTAATCCTTACACAAGGTGTAATTATAGAATTAAAGAGGAGTTTTGTTTGTAGCCATAATACCAGAATTTTTATAGTGCACAAAAGTGAGCATCAACTTTTCCGGTATTTATTTCACTTATCAAATTGACGTAAAACAGATTTTATATCTAAACTCCATACGACATCATCAGGACTTAAGGTTAACTAATAGGAGCTTAGGTGGTGCTGTGGTATTTCACTAAAGGTGGAGTTTGTGCCTTCTCTATGTCTTTATTAGAATACATTTTTAGTATTTATTAGTATGCATTATTTAAAACTGAAAAAAATCAACCTTACACTTGAGCAATAGCAAAATATGGCAACTTCACTGGGATGTCAAGTACATCCTTCTACAGTCTGAAGAAGCTGGATCAGAAATGGTCTTTTGTGCAAGTGGAACAGGGTGAAACGGTTACGATATGCTAAAGCTCATAAAGATTGGAATGTAGATCAGTGGATAATAGGATTTTGGATATCTGATCTAATGGTGGCTTAAGACTTTTGCACAGTGTTACATATCAAACAATGTGGTTTTATTCAGCTAACGTACATTAAGTTTTCACTACTAGTATTAGGATCAATTATGTATTAGTAACTAGTTCTAGAGAAATATTAGTGTTTGTCAGTTACTAAAGTTACTTAAATAATGTAAAAACAAAAAGCCCTATTATGTCCCGATTTTTATTAGTTAAACTACAATTAGGTAATTCCATTCGCTGTAATGTTTGCTGCTTTCCAAAAAAGTTGCAAAATCCTAAATAAAAGGCATTATTAGTTAAACACATTACAGAAACAGTTTTAATCAAACATTAATAGTAAGGGCTAATGAATAGTACTGATAAAATTAATTTTAGAAAAGTTGATCATAATGTTGTTTAACTGTATTTGTACAAGATTTCAATTTTTTCATAACTAACTGGGTAAAAAAAAAAAACTAGAACTACCACTGTTCTAGAACTAGTGCTAATGTCAGGACTAAAAATGCAGCAAAGATTAACGTTTTATTGACATTAAACTATATATAAAATTATGTATTAGCTAAGTATCAAAAATAGACATATCGCCTGTAAAACTGTGGTATGATTATTTAAATTATATAAAAAATTGTACTTTCATTTTAAAACTGAAATTTAGCATACTTTACTCATTGGCTTTGACTTTTCTTTTTTTTTTTTTTTTTTTTGAGTTTTTTAGTAATCTTAGTCCAAGGCTGAACTATTTTGTTAGTGAAATATTCGTATTTGTTTTTTTTTTAGTTCTAATATTGGTATCAATCTCAGAAAAAAAGTTAGTATTCTGTTACAGTTTAGGAAATTAATTAAGTTACTAAAATTTTTAATCTGGCTTTAGCCAAAAACAATAAAAATATCATGATCAGCCTTGCTAAAATTAATTTGACCAGTATCATTTGATCGCCAGTACTGTTAATGATTAATGTTTATACTGTTAATGCAAATGATTACATTCCTGAACAAAAGCCTTTTCATTAAATGTTACCATGTCAACAAATCCTTTTTTTTTAAAAAAAAATCACCTAAATAACTAAATGCCAAGAGGGAACTTCCTGGAGCTTACATTCTAAATGGAGCCAGGCTAAAATGTGTTTTTGTTGAGCTTTTAAAAAAATAAAATAATTATTTTAAGTAGTAATAGCTCTGTTTTTAATTTTGATGTGCCTGTGATAATTCATATAAAAAATATACAAATAAAATGCAATATGACTACCGAACATGGTTCTAATGTGCCATGCTCCTCTAATAAATAAAAATGCTAATCAGATTTCCTCCTGCGTTAATGTGACTTTCCCTGAAAGGGGTTTTTGCATGACGTTTGACTCCTGACGGCCAGTTCACAAAGCGATACCGTGTTTACTTTCAAGTATCTCAGAGGTGATATGAATCTCATCGAAACCGTCTGCCTTAACTACGGCTGAAGAATCTGGTTGGGCCTGAAACCAATCCTGAGAACGGGTTTCAGAGAAGAACAGCCACACTTTAGCTCCACCCATCACAAAGGAGCTTAAAACATCCCGGCTGAGGGACGCTTGTCATTCTTCCGTCCTCGCCACTGATCAGCAAAAGACAAAGAAAAAATGGTGTCCATGTGCCGGCAGATGCTGGGCTTCGGCCTGGCCTTGGTGGGATTCGTAGGGACCATCGTGGTTTGCGCCTTGCCCATGTGGAGGGTGACGGCATTCATCGGCGCCAATATCGTGACTGCGCAGATCATCTGGGAGGGTCTGTGGATGAACTGTGTGATGCAGAGCACGGGCCAGATGCAGTGCAAGATCTACGACTCCATGCTAGCGCTGCAGCAGGACCTTCAGGCGGCCCGCGCCCTGATCGTCATGTCCATCATCGTCTGCCTGTGCGGCATCGTGCTGGCCATCGTCGGAGGCAAGTGCACCAACTTCGTGGAGAAGGAGAGCACAAAGGCCAAGGTCGCCATTGGGAGCGGCATCGCCTTCATCATTGCTGGCGTCCTGTGCCTTATCCCTGTCTGCTGGTCCACCCACACCACCATCCAGGAGTTCTACAACCCCGTCGTCATCAGCGCTCAGAAGAGGGAGCTGGGGGCTTCACTCTTCATTGGCTTTGGCACCGCCGCCCTCCTGATCATCGGTGGAGGTCTGCTCTGCAGCTCCTGCCCACCTGAGGAAGAGATTCGATACAACGATGCCTACAAGTACTCGCAGCCCCGGTCCGTCGCCAACAGCAAAGCCTATGTCTGAGCGGAACCAGGGAGAGACTCTGTAATAACGTTGTGCCAAAAGCCAAGCTCAAGATGGCCGCCATGAGAGAACATCCAGTTTGGGACTTTATTAATACGTAATGCTTAGATATTTATAGTGATAATGCTCATATACACAGAGAGAGAGAGAGAGAGAGAGATAGAGAGAGAGAGAGAGAGCATGTGTTTATGGAAAACCTGAGCAAACACTGGATGAAGTGTGTTTTATTTAACTTATGCTTGTTTTTGTATAGTTGAAATTTGCACATTAAATGACTTTGAGTTCTTGTTATTATTATACTCAGATTTTATAACATGAATGATTATGGATAATAAAATGGCCTATTATTATTTAATACATCTCACAAAAGTTTGACCTTCCTGCCTGTATTAGCTTTTTTTTTTTTTATTATGATAACAAAGCCTGTATTTTAATATTAAAAGAAAACTGCTGTGTTGTTCACTACCTGAAATAAAAACAAACCTATTTCCATCCTCTTTTCTTCTTTTTCTTTTGTTGTCTGCAGCACAAATAACTGTTGTGTTTTTATAACACAAACTGGCTTTGCCGGTTTTGGTGATGCAATACAACAGTACCTCATATAAAATTATTTGGACTGACTGTAAATACTGCTAAATAGATTTTAAAAACTTGATAGGGTTAAATCTAAAATAAAAAAAGAACTATGAAAATCTAAGCTTGATAAAAGCTCATTTAAAATCATTGCTATCTGATGAATGTTTGTCCTTTTTTGTAGGCCTTAAAGGAGTTTGTGAGGAGGGATCAGGAGGAGCTTTGGCTCTATCTGTTCAATTTTATCTCCTAAATGCACTTCAGTGAATAAACTCATTATATTTATTAATGGATAATCTCAGAAAAATCAGGTGGGTTTTTCACAAAGCAGGATTTCAGTTATCCAGATAACTTACTTAAACTAATGGATGAGGGCTGTCCAATAGGAATGTTCCTCAGCTCTTTTCTGGACAGGCTTGACTTTGGGATTAAGTTATTTGGCTAAACTGAGAAATCCTGCTTTATGAAATACCAATCACATAAAGGCACTGTATCCATTATTTTTGGACTTGGTTCATGACGACAGTAATAAAATTACTAACAATAATCCCTGAAAAAGAAAAACATTGCTAAATCAAAAAGTAATTTTGATTAAGTTTAGTTTGGCTAACAGCCCAGGATTTGAAGACCTTAAAGATCTTGTGCTGAGTATTGGTCTTTTTAAAGTAACAATACACATGGGAGAAGAAATAAAAAATAAATAAGGCTTTCCCATGACCTTGACTAGTATTAATCAGATATAATATTATTTTTTATTTTTAAATAGCATCTTTACTCCATATATGAGAAGCTAAAGTTTGATCTACATGAAAAGACAACGTTTTGGCAAATCTGGTTTCCTCTTTGGAGCGACATCGAACATCTTTCTCAATGAAGTTTGAGTTATTTTAAATGAAAATGCCACGGCTGTTTAAATCATTCCTACTGTTGTCTCCCTCTCTGATCCTGAAGCAAAGTTGATTCTTAAAGCAAGGCACCAACCAAAACAAACCTTTGACATGTTGCACAACGGGTTTGGAGAGATTGCGTCACTGTGCAGGAGGTCACAACTGTATTGACCGATACTTTACATTTTGAAGTTAATTTAATCTCGAAAATGGAACGATGGGATTCACACATCACTTCATAGGTGTGGGCCAAACGACCTACGTCCTTAAGAGTTCATATTTTTCCATAAGTTGTACTTATTTGATGTTGGCTCTTTGTTTGGCTCGACCGTGCTGTCTGTTATGGATTACACGCCATGGAAGAATCCTCCCAAACCTGTTTGACTTTCCTTCTGAGATGAGTTGCTACTATGCTGTTCAAGTGTATCCTTACAAATATGCTGTATAAATATCCCTAGGATGACAAACATACAAAATAATGAGTCCCATCTCACTTTTAGAATAAATAAGACGTCTAACACATAAGATATCTGATTGTTCGTTTGTGTTCTGGGTTCTGTTCATACAAACGAGCCAAACCCAGAACTAGAATGACTGCATACTTCACGTTTTACACAGATTCTCTCACCTGAGTTTCAGCAGGTAGCTTGTAGCCTATGCTGGGTGCAAATGCTGCCCCCGCCCACGATGTCCCAGCCTCAAAGAATCTTGTAAATCTGGTATTCTCTAAGCCGTCCCCAAGGACAGCTCTCTTTTATGAGCTTTAACAACTGCCGTGGCACTTCAGAAGAGCAAGCCTCCGCTTAATCGCTGAGCACATCAGATGCAAGAATGGCCTCAATGGGTCTGCAGTTGCTGGGGTGCGTCCTGGCCCTCATTGGTTATGTTGGAGTGGTCATCACGTGTGGCCTGCCCATGTGGAGGGTCACTGCCTTCATCGGAAACAATATAGTCACGTCACAGATCTTCTGGGAGGGCATCTGGATGTCGTGTGTGGTGCAGAGCACGGGCCAGATGCAATGCAAGGTCTACGACTCCATGCTGGCGCTTACCTCCGACTTACAGGCTGCCCGTGCCCTGATCGTTGTCTCGTTGGTGGTGGGCATCGCCGGGATCTTTATGGGCTTTGCAACCGGCAAGTGCACCAACTTCATCAGTGAGGGAAACGGCAAGTTAAAGGCATCGGTGGCTGCCGGAGTGGTGCTGATCATAGCCGGCGTCCTCTGCATCATCCCTGTGTCCTGGACGGCCAGCGTGATCGTTCGGGATTTTTACAACCCCGTGCTGATCGATGCCCAGAAGAGGGAGCTGGGGGCTTCACTCTACATCGGCTGGGGAGCCGCATTGCTCCTGATTCTGGGAGGAGGACTGCTGTGCGCTTCCTGTCCGAAAGACGACCGGGCACCATCCGTCAAATACCTGACAGTCAACAAGTCGCAAGGCTCTGGGACAGTGAGGTCTTTGTCACCTACACCAAAGACTTACATCTAAGCCATTTTTGCACTTGGACTTTGCATAGAATGGAAAATGAGTGTAGATATGAAATTATGTATGTGAAGGTATTTGTTCACAAAATGTTCCCCTTTGCATTTGAAGGTTCTTGGTACTTTTTCCTGCTGCCTGCTGTTGGTGCAGTTTCGGTGATTGTGCTCCAATATAAGTACAAATGTGAATTTATTCTGTGAATGCAGCATTAATCTGTGTATTATAATCAGTTAAAAATATTCTGTTACACATAATAAAGCTCTTTTTAACTCAGTTTCACAGTGATTGATGCATGTTTTATTTGAGTTACCGAACAAACTTATCTCGTAAAATCTTCTGGGTTGTTTTTTTTTTTTTTTTACTTCTTTTGTTTTTGATAGCGCCTAATCTTCTGTTTTTCTTGGTATATATTATACTGCTTTGCAAAACACAGTTATGATTTGACTTAACTGGAGATAAAATTGCAGGAAACGTGCCTGTGTATTTTAAAATGTTTGTTTAGTGGATTGGTTTATAAGAATTTTAATTAGGTTTTTGGACTTAGCAGACAGAATTATACAGAGCAACTCACACTGATATCTTCTTACATTCCAAGCACTTATGGGCAAGGAGCATCATCAAGGACCAAACCCTCGACTTTCTTTTCTGTAGTCCAGTATTTTCACCCCCAGACCACCACAGTTCCATGTTAAAATTAATTACAGTTTTACCGCAAAACAGTAGCTCTGGGTCCACAGACCTGTACCATAATCATTAACCATTACAGTCTCAAGAACCCAAATGTAGCTGTGTACCTTGGACCTTCTAGTTCACAGTCCTGTACTTTAACCACTCATGGACCGAAATGTGGCAACTTGGAGGAGATTAAATTTGAAACCTGGACCTTCTGGTCCACAGCTCTGTACCTTAACTACTATTTATGTTCAAAATGCCAAAATGTATTCTTGCTTGTGTTGCATCCACACCCCTTGTGCATGGTGTTTACTTTTAAATATAGAGGCCAATTCAGTTTTAGCAAATTATTTTTAAAAGCTCCTCTAAATCCCAGTCATCATCATCATCAGTGTCGGTGCTGTTTTTGTGTTCTTGATCTTGTTGACAAGGCTCAGATAGCTAAGAAATAGCTTATATTCCCTAATCTAAACAGTTTCACCTCTTAAAAATGTTTGTGTACTGACCTTTAAGAATCTGAGCCCTCCGGTTATGTGAAAGTATGACATCATCCGTGCTTCATGTGCCTGGCTTTGATCCAGTATCTGTTTCATTAGGTGTGCCTTTGCTGAAAATGAATGAAAGTAAAGAGTGATACCTGAAAATGTGTTGTTGTGTAATGCCACCATCTAGTGATAAAATTATAGTGAATCCTATTCTTGGATTCTTCTAGCCTTGGTCTTGATAATTGTAATGCGGTTAATTTATAATTTAACAACTCCTTGTCTTGTCCCTCTTTCATTCCTGTCTACTTTTTTCTCAACACAGTCTGCCTTTTACCGGAATTACTATATCTGTTATGTCTGTATTGTCTGTGATGACCATGAAAAAGAATTTTGAAAACATTTTGATGTATGAGGAAAAGAACAGGAAACCAGTAAACTCGAAACTCGAGTTTCTTGCCAGACCTGGGGAGTTCCAAATAATTCCAATAAGGGTTAAAATATTACTGTATTGACTTGTTTATTATACCTAAAACGAGGGCTGATGATACTGGGAAATAACCTGCACATAGCCGCTTGCATACTATAGGGTCGTAACCCCGCAGCCCTCTGATTAACGTCCATGGAGGCTCCCAGCATGACCCTGCAGGTCTGGTGTGCTGGTTTATTACAAATTAAATGTTATAAAAAGGGAAAAAACTAATTATTTTCTCACTGAAAGTTGCCACATCTCTGCCTTCCCAAATGCTACATCCTTACAATTTGATCTACAAATAAACTTATTGGTAATAATGAATCAATTATAATTAAAATATAATAGGACAAGGATGAAGAATCTTTTACGCTATGTTTTCATTTTCCCACCTCTCCCCCAGACCCCATCCATGGCTCTCCAAGTGCTGGGCATCACCCTATCCATGATCGGCCTCGCGGGCACCATCATCATCTGCGCCCTGCCTATGTGGAAGGTCACAGCCTTCGTGGGAACCAACATCGTGGTGGCGCAGGTCTTCTGGGAGGGCCTGTGGATGACGTGTGTGTACGAGCACACGGGCCAGATGCAATGCAAGCTGTACGATGCGCTGCTCGACCTGGACCCTACGCTGCAGGCTTCGCGCGGCCTCGTTGTCACCACCATGGCCCTCGCCTGCCTGGCCTTCCTGATTTTCCTGACTGGAGCTGAGTGTACCAACTGTCTGGGCGATCCCCGGGTCAAGGCCAGGATCGTGGTAGCATCCGGGATCACCTTCATGCTCTCTGGGCTGTGCACGGCAATTCCCGTGTCCTGGACTGCCGACACCATCATCAGGGATTTCCATAACCCTGTAGTGCATGAGGCGCTCAAAAGGGAGATGGGAGCTGCCATTTATGTGGGCTGGGTAACTGCTGGGTTCCTGTTTGCCGGAGGAGCTGTTCTGTGTACCAGCTGCCCACCGGAGCGTGCCCCGTACTCGCCCAGGTACTCCGGCAGTCAGAGTACTTACGCATTCAAGAACTATGTGTGAACTAAATGTTGGTAATGAGGAAATGCGGTGCGGTCTGTCACTTAAATTACTTGGTTTAAATGGTTTAAATGGAGTATGTTTACTGAAATACTGTAACTAAGTACTGTTTTTTCTACCTGAGGCTTTTTAGTTTTCACATCACTACATTTATCAAATATTCATCGATACATGTTACTTTCAGGTGGGAAAAATAGAAATAAAATGTGACTGTGAGGAATAATTGTTCTGGCAAAGATAGAAAGATCTGATGTGTTTATATATAGACAAGAGTTTGTGGACACCCAAAAACACCATCCAAAACAGGAGTATGGAATTCGTCCCCCACTTTTGCTGCTACAGCAGCCTCAGCTCTCCTAAAAGGGCTTTCCACTAGATTTTGGAACACAACCCTGAGATGTTAAATAATAGGTTGGCTTTTTGCATTTCAGGGTGTCTCGAGGTCAAGGTTCTGTGCAAGTCAGCCAAGCTTTCAATCAAAAGCAGACAAACCAACTTTCTCTGGACTTTGTGTAGGGCAGAAAGTTGATTAACTGATTTGTTGGAAGCAGAAAACCTGTAAACGTTGCCTGTTCATCTAATAATCCAGAAATGCACGCTTTATACTATAAATGGGTTACATGTGTGTTGGTGTCCACAAACTTTTGTCTCTATTGTGTAAGGACTGTTCTCATCACGACGGGGCAGATTATTGTGGGCATCTTGTACAAGAATATAAATCAGTCCCACGTTAAACTACAGGTATAATCCTTAAAATGGCAGCACGGTGTTGCAGTGGTTGGATCTGTCGCCTCGCTGCTCTGAGATAAATGGTTCAGTCCCAACCCCGTGCGGAGTTTGCATGTTCTCCCGGTGTCCGTGTGGGTTTTCTCCAGTTACTCTGGTGTCCTGCCACATTCCAAAGACAAGCCTTTTAGGTTAATTGGTGTTTCCAAAGTGCTCTTATTGTGTGAGTGGATGTGCCCTATGATGGATTGGCCCCCTGTCTAAGTTTGTTCCTCACTTGCGCCCTGTGTTGCCGGACTTTTCCACAACCCCGACCAGGATAATAAGAGAATGAACGAATGTAATCCTTAAAATCATTTGTCCAAATGGCCACAGGGGGCGCTGATGCACCAAATCCCGACGGGAAAGCAGGAAATGGAAACGGATCTCCTTTTAAAGCGGTTGTGTAGGAACAAAACAACCGAGTTTTTCTTTCTAAATGGTGGTTTTATCTGTGAGAAGAACGAAAACAACGAAATGAAACTGAACCGAGCAGCTCCACAGTAAGTGTTTACTTAGTGAACGTTTCTTTCCACAACGGACACTGTTTATTAGTTATACCAACTTTACTCGCTTAAAACGGGGATTTAGAAGGAAAACAAACAGAGGGAATGTTTAGATAGAGAAGGTTTAGAGCTTTTTATGGTGGTGTACAAAACTCCCGACTCATAAATACAGCAAAAAACATCTGGATTGGTTCAAATGTAGCTTCTAGATTTGCTTTTATTGTTCTAACCGAATTAAATAACGTCATGCAATGAGATAAATCATAAAGTATATCCTCTAAACAACATTCCCTCCCAGCGCCATTCAGTCCCTTTAAAACTGGTTTCAGCTCTCCTGGGTTGCAAAAATAAGTTTTTCCTGTTTTCTTTTTTACTTTAACCTTGGTGAGGGTCATAATGCAGGATCTCCAGAACCTTGCTCACATCCACCGTGGCCCAAATTAAGCTCTATAGCCCTAATGGAGCAGGCAGTGGCAAGGAAAAACTCCCTAAAGATTATAAGGAGGAAACCCTGGGAGCTCTCGGAAAAGGGATCCGAGCGGGGCCTTTATTAAAAGTGATTTAGTGATGAACATAGTTTTTTTTTTTTTGGACATGAAAATGATCTGTAGCTTTTGTTTTTGTTGAAAGTTCAAATTTGAAAATGTTTTATAGACATATTGTAGAAAATGAAATGAAAACAAGGGGCATCTAGGACTTGTAAGAAATTTTTATACTCGTATATTCCAGTTTATTGTCACAGGTTAGTGTAAAACCTAAAGCTTGTTTTTGGAATATGGGAAGAATCCCAAACAGACACAAACAGGACAATACACAAAGTCCAAACAGCTGGATACCAACCCGAGTATTTAGAGCTGCGAGGTGACGTCACCCTAAAGAAAGTACAATTTACAATAATTCTTGTTTATAGATAAGATTAAAAAATGTTACTACATTTAAAGCACTGTAGTCTAAACTGTTTACAATTAAATGTCAAATTTTCTTCATCAACTGCTTCCTTGATACATATATTGTGCTCCAATTTGAATAAAACGTGCTTCCTTTTTTCTCTGCCTCTTAACAACAACATCGCCTTAGAAGACAAAACAAAAGACTGATGATGTGGCACAAACACACCATTGTCTAAATCGCCGGGTGAAGAAAAGGCCGTGTGTGTGTGTGTGTGTGTGTGTGTTGAATCTGTGGAGTGAAAAAACTCCACACCCACCACTGGAATCCAGAGCGACCGGTCCGCTCCAGCCTGGAGCTCCCAGCTTGTTTGTGTGCTCAGCTGAGGAGGATCATGGACGCGCGGTTTGAGCTCGCGGGAATCGGAGTGGCCTCCTGCGGCTGGCTCTGCGCCGTCCTGTCCAGAGTGATGCCTGTGTGGATTGTGACAGGAACCGTGAACAACTCCAGCGACACGCTGTCCTTGTACTGGGATGGAATTTGGCTCAAATGGCAGGAGCCTAGCATGGGAGACTTGCACTGCCACTTCTACCAGTCTCTCCTGTCCCTGTCAGGGAACTTCAGCGCCTGGAAGGCGCTCTCCAATGCCACGCTGGTGCTTGGAGTCGTACCCGGAGTACTCTACATCGTCTGCTTGGCCAGGTTCCCTCGGACGGTCAAGATGAAGGGAGCGGCCGGTGTGTTTTTCATCCTGACCGGGTTGCTGATGCTGGTGCTCGTGAGCTGGTGCTCTCACGACACCAACCGGGACCTGGCGGCACCCATCATGCTGGAAAAAGACTGGGGAGCGGCGTTGTACTGTGCCTGGATAGGAACAGTGCTGTTCCTGGTCGGAGGAGGCATGCTGAGCACTTGGTGCTGTAAAAAAGCTCCGGCCCAACAAGACCAAACAAGTACAGGACACGTGGCACAGGCAGAGACTGAGGACCCGCTGTTTTCGGCTCACAGAGCTGCCTTCATACCGAGCCCGTACATGCAGACCACACGGCCCATTTGAATACATGGACCTTTCTCTGACTTTCTATGGAAACAATGCACTGATATTTGTGACATCTCACTTTCTGAGATGCTTGAAAATCCTTTGAAATGTTTTTAACTTGATCACTGTTGAGAATTCGTAGCTTAGCACTTGAGTTGGCATAACGTTGGCATGGCTGCTAGAATGAGCTGCCAAGTAGACGGTCCAACTGTGTCATTAATTTGCTGCCTGTTTATTTTCTTGGACATCTCTGAGATAAACAGGTAGAGGGAAACACCCTGCTTATGATGGACTGGGGTTTCCACTCATGTTCTCTGAGAGGGGTCCCAAAATCAGGCTTAAGACGAGTGCCTACTCACTGGGCACAGACCCTGGAGCCCTAAAGTTTACATACGGGACTGCGGAGCCTTGAACCTGTCTTTTTTTAAACATTAATTCTGTTATTTTATTTAAAACATCTTGATTTCAAAGCAGACTGAACTGAATGATAAAAATATCATTTGTTAGGAATTTAACCGTTAAGAGATGAAACCAACCAGCATCCAACCCAAGTGCCAACTGAGTCCCTGTCACTTGTATCACAGTGGATGTTGTTTGCTATTCATGCCAAATTTACTGATTTAAAACAGGGATTTGGAAGGAAAAATAGGGACTTTTTAACCCCGCTACTTTTCCTCATGTGATAACTTTTACTGGAGCAGTGTCTGCATTTTACTCACATATAGAGCAAGAAAAGTTGTAGTTTTGTTCAATTGTAGTTTCTAACTTTACTTTTATAGTTTGATCCAAATCAAATAACGTCATACAATGAGAAAAACGGTACAACATTCCCAGAGATCATCTCTTAGGAATCTTTGATTGCAGTTTTATGAAGTGCCTTCTTGCTAAAAACAGCAGTTTTACTTATCCTTCCTTTTTAAAATGCTTTAACCTTGTCATGATCACAGGGTGATTGATGTGAACGTCAATTATTTTTTTCTATGGTGCTTTTTACAGAAATCTAGACCCACAGTCTGAATGGAGCATGCTTAGTGGAAAGGTAATCTTCATAAACCTTCTAAGGACACCCTTCGATGACTCAAAATGACCCAAACTAAACAATCTATCATAGACACTGTAAATCAGAGGCTTCTAAACTGGTAAAGTAAAGCAGTCTGTGGATTTCCTCTGTTTTGTGTGTAATTATTTGATTGTAAGCCACATTATCACCACTGAATTCATAGATCCTTTTGTAAATTAGAGACGTGACTGGTGTTTATTGTAAATAAAGCATTGACTGCACAAAAATGGCTTAGATTTTCACAGAAAATAAAACCTTTCCTTGTGATTCGAGTCGTGTATTTGTGCATAAACCTGGAGAGATTTCGTAAACCTCGCACACGTACACTGATCGGCCAAAAGCTGCACGAGTCACAGATACTGTTTTGCACAGATTTGGCTGATTTTTTTTTTTTTAACCAAAAAACACCTAACATGCAGATGATCAAGGTTTTAATAAAATCCTGTCCAATAGCTTAAAAGTCGTAATAAACAGCCAATTAAAACAGGTTCGATGCATAAAAAAATAATTTAATGTGCGAGCAATGTGGATCCGCCCGGGTCATTATTCCAGTCTCTCGTCACCTTCTTCCACGTCCTTCAGGCTGAGCACCTCCACAGAGCCTTTACCTTTAGTCTCGCAGCGAATCAGCTCGTCGATTTCCCGAAAGCAGCCTGGGTCGATTAAGCAGACCTGTTGAAGGAGAACGTATCGTAAGAAGACATATAAATTGCTGGTGATTTCATTCACATTGATCGTTCAGCATTACCATCTCAAGCTGATCGTCAAAGTCCTCGCTCTCCACAACCTTTAGAATGGGTTTGAGCTTCTCCTTCAGTCTCTTCCCGTCCTTGGCCGGCAGGATGAAGCGGAGGCGCATGTGAGCTCTCTGGATCTGGATGGACTCCTTCAGCTGCTTGATTACCTCCAGGGCCTAGAAGGGATCAGTTATCCTCTTAGCTTACACTCACTTCATTCACATTGGATTTTTAGTTTAAGAGGAGCTCGGCGTACCTGCTGTTTGGTGCTCTTGTTAGCTTTGACCGAGTAATGGATGTCCTTCATGGCTCTTTCGATCAGGCTCACGGTGTAAGGCCGCTTGGTCTCTGGATTAACGCACTTCTCTGCCACGATTGTCGCGATGTCCCGGAACATCTGCTCCAGCTGCGTCTGACGCTCTTTATCGGACACCTGCAGCTCTCCTTTGGCTAAGATCTAAAAAAAAGGGCATCCAATCCCATCTTAATGATTTGGAGTTCAGACAGTTTAGTTCCATTTTGTGTGTACAGCATTTTATATCAGATGTTTACATAATACACCGATTAACCGGAATCAGCAGTACGAAGCAGACAGACACCATATTATACAGGTGGGTTTAACATAATGGCTGCTTTTATACTGGACTAAATAATATAGATAAACGCTCTCATACTAGGTATTTTATTTACTATTATTAAATGTTATATTTTATCAAGTTTATATTATTCTCTA
>JAVSBU010000064.1:1611087-1625284 GCA_033118015.1 Loricariichthys derbyi | reverse complement strand
CTAGATCCACTAACACTCATTATAACAGGATCCTAGACTTTGGTTAGAACACCAGGATCTCATGAACATTTTCTTCTTTTGGTACCATAGTGTGTCTAAATAACACCTTATAAAGAACTTTCTGTTTAAGAATCTGTGTATAATAAAAAGTTATTAGGAAATTCTGTTCCCTGACTGCTGACCATAGTCTGATGATGATGCTTTAGCATTGGGATGCTCATAGAATGGAACTATTTTATCTCCAAAGGTTTCTTTCCATTATCTTTATTTTAAAATCTAAGTATAAACACAGCATTAACTGTGGTATAATCGCAATATATTATAATTATAATATATAATTATAGCACTCCATGGCTAAATTAGTGTTTAACTGCCTGTTTATAAACCCTTTTCATTCTTTTTTTTTTTTTTTTTGGTTCCCTTGCAGAGGAGTCCAACAAGAAGCACCCGTTCCCTTGCCCCACCACCTACCGCACTGCACTCACACACTATCTGGACATCACCAACACCCCCCGCACCAATGTCCTCTATGAGCTCGCCCAGTACGCCTCTGACCCCAAAGACCAGGAGAACATGCGCAAGATGGCATCCTCATCACCCGAGGGCAAGGTAATTGTTAGGTTTCCCTCAAACTGGACCGAGACTCACATTGTACGTCAGATTTGTTAAATTTCTGTTTTGCCTTATAGGCTTTGTACCAGAGCTGGGTTTTGGACTCGTGCCGGAATATTTTGGCCATCTTGGAGGACTTGCCCTCGCTCCGGCCTCCCATTGACCATCTGTGTGAGCTCCTGCCCCGTCTCCAGGCTCGGTATTACTCCATAGCGTCCTCGTCCAAGGTGCTTATGTATAGTTACTTATCTGAATTTACAGTCAGACCCCGATATCTGAGCTCTACTAATGGGTGAGGATGTATTTTGCCTCTACCTGCACCTTCCAATCACTTTGGGTTTATATAGAGATTGGTTATAAGATCTATTAGTGATATAAAAGATACAAGGCTCCTACAGGAGGGAGGTGCATTTGGACCCTGGGGTTTGACTGTACATGTATATATTGCATTATATGAGTCGCTAAACAGCGCCCTCTCGTGACAGGTCCACCCCAACAGCATCCACATCTGCGCCGTGGTGGTAGAGTACAAGACCAAAACGGGCCGCACCAACAAGGGCGTGGCCACCAACTGGCTCAAGGCCAAAGTGCCGACGGACAACGGGCACCGTGCCACCGTGCCCATGTACATCCGCAAGTCCCAGTTCAGGCTGCCCTTCAAAGCCAGCAACCCAGTCATCATGATCGGACCTGGCACGGGCATCGCACCGTTCATTGGCTTTGTTCAGGAGCGAGCCTGGCTCAAGCAGCAAGGTAGCGTGTCACTGTCTGTTTCTGAACACGGCCCTGGTTTTCTGCTGCTGGTTTTTCAACACTTTAACAAACTTTTTAAAATTCACTCCTCAGGTAAGGACGTGGGAGAGACCGTCATGTACTTTGGCTGCCGACACAAGAACGAAGACTTCTTGTATCAGGAAGAGCTGGAGGACCACGAGAGCAAAGGAACGCTGACGCAGCTCAACGTAGCCTTCTCAAGGGACCAGGAACGCAAGGTAAGACACTGTGCTGTAACCCCAACCCAAAATGCTCATCAGTTTCATTTACTCATGCTATTCAGGATTATTATCACTGCTGTATTAGTTTCCTGAGTACGATTGCTAAATAAACATATTCATAAAAGCTAAAATGGCGAGTGTGTTTTGAAAATGCAGTGAGTAAGAAGGACAGATTTTTCTTTTGACATCATCAGGTTTATTCCTATAGTGATTTTTCCAGTGTAGATTTGTCTCAAAGCAGCTTTAAAAATTTAGATAATCTTCTAATTTATTAACACAATCCCAATTTGAGCATACCTAGGGCAATAGCGGCAAGGAAAATCCCTGAACCTTATAAGGAAGGAACCTTGATAGGACCAAGACACTCTTATTAATAACTAATTAATAAGGACACAATGATAGCTTGGATACACTGACGAGTAAACTAACGTGTTAGAGACAGTGAGATATTACGAAGAGTTTTGAAACGACGTTCTCCTATCTGTTTGTTTTCCCTAAAGGTCTACGTGCAGCACCTCCTCAAGAAGAACAAGGAAGATGTCTGGAGGCAGATCCACAATGACAACGCACACATCTACATCTGCGGGTGAGTGGCCGCAACAAGCGTAGCTTCTCTGTCTCTTGAGGCGAACTAACGTCACTCTGGCGCTGTTTCCACAGGGACGCACGTAACATGGCGAGAGACGTGCAGACCGCCTTCTACGAGATCGCAGAGGAGCTGGGCGGCATGAGCCGGGTCCAAGCTACGGACTACATCAAGAAATTGATGACCAAGGGACGCTACTCGCAGGACGTCTGGAGTTAAAGAGGCTCGTGGTGGTACCTGGAGGACTGATTTAAAATGTCTGGCAGTTCACAAAGGAAAAGCAAACATGCTGACATTTAGCTGTAGTGTCGACGCTCCCCTCCCCCCCTCCCCCTGTCATTCTAACCACAGCGTTTAGAATCTCGTCTCGGTTCGTGATTTCATCATACATTAGAGGCTCCTTCAGTGCAAGTCCTCTAAGTTATTTCAGCAAACGTGCAGTACGTTAAAGTCTCTGTTTTAGAGATATTCCGGCGCCTTCCGTCTCATACTTAGAACCCTGAAATCATGTATGTTTTAACTGGCACGTTTAGTGAACTAGGATTGTTTTTCTTGTCAGACAGCTTCGATAAGCTAAAAGTGGCTGTTTATCGCCCTTTAACTGAAGAGTGTCTGCCCTGAAAGGCCCGAGTTCTTAAGAGCTATGCACTTGATGTCGCATGTTTTGTATGCTTCACCTATGAATTGATGCAGGATATTAATAAAGCATAAAAGAGAATCAGAGTTCAAGCAGCCCATAGGCCTCTGACATATGGTTTCAGTTATAGTAACCTCGTTCCTTTCCGCTCGAATCGGAAAGTTGAAGGCTTTTCCCTGCCGTTTACTTACCGTTCTAATGTTTCGGGGGCATTACAGCAAAATAAATGTGCATGGTCTGTTCTGTATAATCATGTTTTGTTTCCGTATGATGATGTACAGTTAGAAGTAAGACATTCCCAATATGTGTTAGAACAATAAACACAGACCGTACTAAAGAGTGGAGATCCTGTTTACCAGTCGACTTGTGCCTTACAGATATAGAGTAGCTCAACCAGTCTCATATGCTGATGAAAAAAAAAATCCATCATTTGGAGGGGAGGAAAAATAAAAGAAAATGTTGATGTAAATTAGTACACGTGCTGTTACTTGTTTTGTCAGCATTATTCTGTTTTATATGCAATTAATATTTCCTACATTACTGCTAGCTAGGCATGTCTTTTTAAATGAATAAAATTTAGATTTGAATTTACGAAGATTTTCCGGTGTCACTGTTTGTTGCTGAGATTCTTCGAGCTCTCTTCTAACCTGTATGCTTCTGTCAGAACTGGACCATGGACCAGTAAAGTGCACCAGGACATGTTGTGGGACAAAGACGAACCGGTGAATGGCATGTGACACTCTACATCATGTTCTGCTGGGACTTTAATGTTTTGACTGATGGGTATTACAGTAGCACTCATGGCACGGTGTAACTGTTGAGCTGACCGCCAGGCACCACCAGAAACTCAGAGGCACAAGACAACAGAGGCCCTGTTCTGTTGTTGAGTGGTCAAGACCATATGAAGGGTGGGGGTAGGGCAAGTAGGGGCCAACTAACTGGAGAAAAAAACAACAACAATTATACTATCTTGCAAACGAACTCATACATGTTTAAGGCTTTTGGTCTCCTTCACTCAGTCTGTACACCCAAAGTGCTTAGTCTGTGACTGGCCCAGGTAGACCCAGGCTTGGTCATGCAGGGAACCACCAGTAATGGGGTGGTCAAACCCCAACGATGCTTTCGGATGGGTTAAACATCTCATGCAGACACGTTTGGTTTTGGACTTGACTGAGGCCAATCAGGGGATCATAATGGACAACATGATGGACTGGTGTGCCACCCGGGGCAGCCTTGACCAGGGAAGTGGGATTGCAACTTTGGGGGGGCTAAGAATGTGTGGAGAAGGATTTATGCAGAAGTTTGGGCCTGATATGAATTTTACATTTTTTTTCAAAATTGAAATGACATTTTCTATTTCAATAATAGTTGGAAAAAAATTAAATGCTGAATTATCAGAAATTGAGACAAAAGTTTAGCATTAAATAGCAATCTTTTGAATTACATTTGTTTATTCCGTGAAGAAGGACTTTCATTTAGTAAATCCATTAACAAAACGTATAGTTTAATCAGGAGCACATAGACTATTATACAACTGTACAAACATTCGTTGGCAGAACGCATACTAGCATAATTAGTACGTAATATCAGTAACGGTGTATTCACGTACTAGGCGTGTGTGTGCTACTTAGTACGTAAGTGCGCAGATGTGGGGCCGCCAATAGGAATCCCGTGATAGAAAAGGCGCTCTGACTGTACCATTTATTCTAAGAGGGTGTTTGATAGTATACCATTATAACAGAAAAGCGTTTCTGCTCCTATATATGCCGCGCAATTAGAATAACGTTTAATATTTATATTATATAACTTCCATATTTTGTTTATAACGAACATTTTAATTCAAATCAAAACGTATTCCTTTGTGTGTGACGCAGCTGGACTGATTGGTACATCCCAACTCAGCGGGGTCACTTCATAAATACTGCAGTGGAGGTGTGCTTTGTCGGTAACGGATTTTTAAAGTTTATTGATTAAAGGCGCGAGTTTGTTTTAATCCTGATATTGGAAGATGTCCTCTGGTAAGATATGTTTCCTTTCGTCTATTTTTGTGAATAAACATTGGATTTTGTAGGGTATTTCTGACTTAAATGAGCAGAAAGTAAGCGAAGGCGGAATCGCGAGCCTCGTGTAGCTTAGCTAAGCTAGCTGTGTCCTTATAGCGTTATACGGGTTGTGGGTGTCGTTTTTGTTTATTTTTCCGCAAGTGTTTATCATTTATGCGTATATTACGTTTATGGATTTAAAATTATAACCGTTCTTTATATACAGTTTGTAATAAGTGTTCCGAGTGGTCGCCATTTTTTGTTTCGCGGCGTGGTGGTGGTTAAACGTAGCGCTGCTCTTAGCGGCCTAATCCCAAATGGCTACTTAGTCCTTTATAAGCGCCCTACGTCAGTGAGTCTAACGGCGGTTTCTGAGACCAAATTAGTGTCCTTGTTTAAAGCGTGATGTTGTATTGAGTTCGCTCGGAGCTAGCTATAAGAGAGCAGTAGGCCTCAGCTTTTGGGCGCTTTCTTTTTGATGGTACGTGTAATTAATTTGTATGCCTGTATAGCTTTGTCAGATATATTTTATATATACTTCTTCAATTTTTATTTATTTGTCTTTACAGATTCAGGCTACGGGCAACCTGGAGCCCAACAAAGGTAAATGAACCCATTCTTTGTGCTTGAAACACAACATTCGTAATCAGGTTATTGTTAAATTATGCTGTTTGTTAGGATTTATCCAGATTATGGCACATTAAAATGTTTCTGTACTGCTGTAGGACGGCTCAGTGATTTGTGTAAGACCGGGTCTTAACGTTTTCTCCTTTTCCTGTACTTTGTAGCTATGGCTCATATGGAGGATCCCAGGGTTATCAAGGGCAGGTAAGGAACAGCTGTTTAATTGGTGGTCTATAAAGCGTGCTGTACCACTTGTTCTAATGTAGCTCATTCTTGGAGTGGTTTGTGTATTGACTAGGGCTATGGTCAAGGAAATGGAAGCAGCTCTTATAGTGGACAGAATTATGAAGGTTATGGACAGTCTGGTATGTATGCAAAGCAATGATTTGGGGCTTTAAGCTTGTTTATTCACTCACTTTCTGTCACTTCTGTTTGTAGCAGAGGGTTATGGGCAGTCGTCACAGAGTTACTCCTCTGGTTATGGCCAACAAGGGCAGAGCTATGAAGGTTATGGGCAGCAAGGCTCTGATTCATCGTCTGGGTGAGTTTATGCTTGCTTTGTCTCGTAGACATTAAATGACATTCCTCTAATGCTGCCTTCTTTCTGAATAAGGTATGGAGACAAGTCTTACAGCCAGAGCTCTTACGGCCAAGGTTCTTACGGGCAGCAGTCTGAAGGTGGTCCCAGCCAGTCGGGTGGGTATGGAGGTCCTCCAGGAGGCTATGGAAGGCGAAGTGAAGGCGGTAATTTAGCTGCGTTTGCGGTTTTTGGATCCTTGACGCTAGTGGTTTGCATCGGTTCTTAATGCTGGATTTTCGTGCCTCTACAGGGGATAGCCGCAGGTATGGAGGAGATGATGGCGGCGACAGGTCTGAAGGCTATAGAGGCCGAGGCCGCGGCGGCTTTGACCGCGGTGGTTATGACCGTGGCAGCTATGACCGAGGCGGCTATGACAGGGGTGGCAGAGGAGGCCCGCCTTCTGGTATGGGGTAAGTTGAAAAGCCAGCAGGTAGTATCACCCACTACTCACTGTTATCAGAGAACCCTTATCCATCCTCTGTTCATTTCAGTCTCCAGTCAGTTTGTGTCTCAGTCAGGGTCATCAGTGTGTTTGATGCAAGTAGTGCAGTGTTAATCTGACTAGGAATCTTCAGAGGTCTGCTTGGTTTTCTCAAATGGGGATGCACCAGGAATATAGTTGACTGAAACTTAAATTTATTTTTATTTTTAAACTACTATTAAAAAAGGCACCTACAATTAACCATATAGTAAAATGCCACTTTTGCTTTAGTGTAAATGGAACAAAAATACTTCTAACATTTGGTAACATCTAAAATAAGTAGTTCTACCTAATGAAGGTGTAATTTGTTATTTAAATAATTTAAATTTAAGGTTCTTTGTAGTAACACTCCTAAATCATGAGGATGCACTTGTGGCCAGAATTGAAGTCAAGACTAGATTCCACTAAATATGCAAAATCAAACTACATTGTTGCGCACCATCGTTGATCTCAAATGAAGCTGTGAGTGGGTAAGCTACGTTTAAAGCTCAATGTGAGCTGAATTAGTGCACAAGTTAATGACTAGTTCATGTAGCTTTTAAATAGGATTTGCCATTTTAATCACCAAGTGCTAGCTGCAAGCCTTTTTGGTTGCTTTTTTCCTGGTCAATCGTTGTCCAAAAAGCAAGACATGCTGTCTTTTAGGCCAGACTCTGTGCATCCCTATATTCAAATGACTTGAAACCAATTACTGGTATGTTATGGTTCAAGTTTTTTCGTATTAGACCTCACACTGGTTCTGCTGAGGCTTGTTGCTATGGTGACTACCATCTTTCTCTAATCACTTTGTTTGGAGATTGTCCTGGATTTTATTTTCCTTTTAATTCATTAATGCCACAGAAGCAGGAGTTAAACATCAAGTCACCGCCCCATGAAACGGTATCATTTGAAGTGTTGTTTCTTTCACATGGAGTCATATGCTTTGTGTTAACATGGTCTACATTTTATACTACAGGTATCAAAGTGAATGAAATTAAACTTGGACTTCAACCATTGGAGCTCATATAAACTCAATGGAAGATAAATCGAAGGGCAAGGCTCTTGCGTGCGCACGCACGTTAAGTTTGGTTATGGCCCTCCTGTGAGGGAGCTGCGAGGTGATCGTTCCTCCACTCTCTGCTCGGTTATAGCCGCAGATGAAGCAAATCGAGCGCGGTCCCTGGCTAACGCCGACCCCTGAATTGGAAGAGAAAGTTATTAAAGAAAAGTCATGGTTTTTATTTTGTAAATTGACTTGTCACTTGAACTATTGTCCCAGCTCTTTTATGCACGCACGGGAGACGTTTGTTTAATCCCTTGAGAAACTGTTAACGTGACAGGACACAATGCACATAGAAGGGGAGTCATGGACTCCCAGGTTGCAACAAAGGAAAGCATCATATCTTCCGTTTTTCCTCTGCAGTGGTGGTGACCGTGGTGGCTACAAAAATTACGGTGGTAAGTGATGAGCATCAAAACTCTCAGTTGGGGGAAAATGGAGAGAAAAAGAATAAGTGGTTTAAAGGCAATAAATAAGTGAATAAAAGAACAGTGAACTCTTGACAGCCACCATTTTGGGACTGAAACCAAAGAACACCTGCTATTGTTTCATAGGTTTCTTTCTGGTAATGCTGCTGGGTAAACCTAACTCCTCATTATGCGGGTAAAGGTACTGTCTGTTGCATGAGGACATTTTGGTTTTAAACAAAGGGTAGTGTTCAGGATTCCAGCTGTGCCTATGGCGAAGAAGAAACGCCTGCTTTAGCAGAAGTTATACAGGGCTTTTTATTATTCTAAATTGCTGCACAAGAACTTCTGTGCTCTCACACGGTGTTAACCAGTGATGAAGCCATTTGATGATTATAACTGGTGTATAGCTGTCAAAAGTCAACCTGACACTTTTTTAAAAATCTTGTGTAGTAGCCGTTTAATTGTTGGGTTTTTTTGGTTCTGTTTTGGAAAGTTTATGGATTCTTCCCTACCTTTTCCTTTTCTTCCTGTTTTTCAGGGCCCAGAGATTACGCTCAAAGGGATGATGCAGGTATCTGATCTTTTTTTAGGGGGGTGTACTAACACATTAAGATTTGTTCATTGTGCTTGTTAAATCTAAAATATTAGGTCTATGAACTTAACTGATGTCAACGTTTTGCGTGATGTTTTAGTTTGTGCCCAGGTACCTTGGCTGGGTTTGGTTGTCTTTATTTTGGAATTGTGACATCATCCTGTCTTTATTGCGATTTTCAAACGCAGCTATTGAAGTGGGCGAATGTAATATTTAATGTGAGACTTTCTTGGCCCTGATTTAATCTTTTTTTGGTTCTGTAAATAGTCAGCTGTTAAAGATGGGTGCTTTTATTTATATATATTTTTTGCCTTCCCTCATTAAACATGCATGTTGCAATTTTTAAATAACAGAAGGGAGCGTGCAGACCAACTTTGAAATGTTAACATTGAAATCATATCATATGCCCTGTGATAGATAGAACAAGTATAGAATGATGCACTTAAATATTAATCGAAAAATGGACTGGATTTAAATTAAACCAAAAGAACTGTTCTAGGCATGATCTTAGTTAGAGGCTTCATTTATTTTTCAATTTGAGGTTTTTTTTTTGTTGTTTTTTTTTTCCCTTGCCACTGCGCCCCCAGGCTTGTTCAATTTGGAATTAACCCTAGAGAGGGTGGGTTCTTTTTTTTTTTTTTTTTTTAATTCCCCAGACCTAGAACATGGCTGTTGCTGTCTTCTATGCATTGAGGTGTAAGGACCCATGCCAAATCACTTACTGCCCTCAGATAACCAGCGTTATCAAAGTTATTAAAAAATGGGGACACTTTATAAATTTACTAGAGGACCTTCATGCAGCTGTGTAACTGCCACCAGTTTATGAATTAATTTCCCTATAGGATGTTTAAAATGTAGTGGATGAAAATACAGGGCCTTCTTTCTTATGTAGTGTATATTAACTAATCTTATCCCAGAGTGGTTAATTTGCCAAACCCTTAATTTCTTGGCATCTGCTTATTTTTGTAGCTGAGGAACAAGATAACTCCGACAACAACACAATCTTTGTCCAGGGCCTTGGAGAGGACGTCACAACTCACGAAGTCGCTGAGTTCTTCAAACAAATTGGAATCATAAAGGTAGGTTTGTTTCTGTGCACTGGGCTCTCATGGTGAACGCTCGCTGACTTTCTCCTCTGCACAGGTGAATAAGAAAACCGGCAAACCCATGATCAACCTGTACACAGATAAAGCCACTGGGCGATTGAAGGGCGAGGCCACGGTATCGTTTGACGACCCTCCTTCTGCCAAAGCTGCTATTGCATGGTTTGATGGTACGACACCGATTAGGGGGTTGTAACAGATTAGGGGTGTGTAACAGAAACTTGTGACACTCTGATCCTTTTTGTTTCATTCAGGCAAGGAATTCAACGGAAAACCCATTAAGGTGTCTTTTGCCACCAGAAGGGCAGAGTTCTCCCAGAGGGGAGGTGGAGGAGGAGGAGGACGAGGACGTGGTGGTAAGAGGTTTGTTTTGAAAAAAAAATCTTGGTTTTCAATTATTGTGTACTTGAAATGTGTGTTTTCAGGTTTCAGGGGTAGAGGAGGGTATGGTGGAGGTGGAGGTGGCGGAGGTGGCGGCCCAAATTTCGATGTCAAGGGAGGAGACTGGCCTTGTCCCAACAGGTAAAGGAGGGTGACCATCTGAGAAATGTAACCAAAGGTGGTGTTTTTATTAAACTGTATCTTTGGGTTTTTGTTTTTTTTTCCCCCAATTTAACGCAGCTCTTGTGGAAACATGAACTTCGCACGGCGGCAGGAATGCAACAAGTGTGGCGCACCCAAACCAGGAGACAGCTTTGGAGGTGGGTGGAAACTAAAACCGTAGTTTTGTCATGAGCTGGCGCATTTGATCCTGAATAATCCCTGTTGGTGTTTGGTGAAGACCGCAGTGGGAGAGGAGGCTTTGGTGGTGACCGTGGTGGTTTCAGAGGTGGTAGAGGTGGATTCCGAGGTGGCGGCTATGGCGGCGGAGACCGCGGCTATGGTGGTGGAGACCGTGGTGGATACGGCGGTGGATATAAGATGGGAGGAAGGTAAGCTGGTTGGGTTTGGATATAAGATGGGAGGAAGGTAAGCTGGTTGGGTTTGCTCTCTGTCTCTCTCTCTCTCTCTCTCTCTCTCTCTCTCTCTCTCTCCCCCCCCCCCCATTCACATTACATGTGTGATAGGTTGTAGATTCTTGGAGTTTCACCTCTCGTCTGAACTGAAGAAACCTTTCAGATGAGAATTGAAATGTCTTCAAGAATCTACATCCAAGTCCAGTTGCTCTCTTCTACCACCCACTGTTATTATGACCTGGACGACTGAGAATCTTCAGACTTCACATTACATGCAGTTCCTTCCTTCAGTGCTAATTTAAAACTCATTTTAACCGCTGTCTCTGCTTCCTAGGGGAGAGCACAGGGAGGAAAGGAGAGACCGGCCGTACTGAGTCGTTACTGGATGTCATTAAAAGCCTGATGAATTGGGAAGGGGGGTTTAATAATAGGTATAAATAACTTCCACAGTCTGTAATGTTTTTTTGCAGTAAAGCATCTCATGCAAGGCTTCCAGTGGCTCTTTTCTTGTCCAAAAAGCTCATTTGGTCTGAGGGAAGGTGGGGGTGGGTTTGAACGGATCACTATTTTTGTTACTTTTAATTTTCGTGACTTTGGTGCGTGTTAGATGTGTCAGCAGTCACGTATGATTATGTGAACCTGAATGGACTTTTACTTGATGTTTTCTTTTTTGACATGGTATTAAACATGATTCTGGTCTTAACCTGCCTCAGCTGCTGTGTCTAATCTATTCTGCTTTTTTAAATCTGTTAGCTGTGGAACTGGTTTTCCAATTTGTCCCAATCTGATTAAAGCTGATGCAGATATAGCAGGATGGGGATTTCTCCTCTTAATTATGCATTAAATCCATATTAGCTTAGGTGTGCATGCTTGTTTATGTATGCATAAACTTCATATTCAGTGTGTATAAAAATTGGTATAAATAAGTATACATAAACTCCATATTTTGTGCATAGAAATCCGTAAACCTTTGTGCATTTTTTTTTTTCTTTCCTTTCCCCTTTCAGTTATCCATACTTGGTGTGTCATATTCTACTAGTGTATGCTTGTTTACATATGCATCAAAATCCATATTTTAGTGTGCATTGTTCCTCCTTGGGGCATGTTTAGAGTGCATGAAATCCATACTTGTTCTGTGTGCATACGTATACATAAAATACAAGAATTTACTTATGCATAAAGTCCATGTTTAAGTGTGCATACTTATTTCCTATCGGTTTTGCTTCGTTTAAAAACAAAAACAAAAAAACTTGGTCCTTAAAAAAAAATTCCACGTTTAATGCAGCTAGATAATCTTCTCTAAACGACTTTTTTAAAAACTGCCACTTTTGATATGTGACTGTGTCAACAGTACAGAAGCTCTTTAATAAGACTGGGTGCAGCATTTCCTAAATAAGTTTTGAGGTGTTCTGATGAGGGACTGACCACCATCCAGCACCAAAACGTGAGACAAATCCAATGCTGTCCGGTCCAAAGAGACGGTTTATTTAAAGGTGACCGTGTTTTCCCATTTACCTGAGGCAGTGCTGGATCTCCTGTGGGATCCAGGTGTGTAAGGGCAAGTAGAAGGTTTTAGCAACATGGCTGGTGTATTAATTCTGATCAAGTCCTTACAATTAAAGTTTCACCGTAGCTTTGTGTCACCACAGCACGAGGTGTCCCATAAGTGTTGGAGTTGGACAACATTTATTTTAAACCACTCCTAGGTTTCTCCAAGACTTACCATGAGCTTCTCCTTAGGCTCTGTGAGGGAGGCCTGATCCCGCCTGTGCACTACAGGGGCGGTTCCTCTGTCACTCCCTCCAGCAGAAAAAGGACATATGGGCTGTCCTGGACAAACGGTGTTTGGACGCATGGATGAGCTTGAATGTTGAATATTTAAGCTGGAGCTCCGTTATGGACCTGAACTTCTCCCCGTTTCTTCTGGTGTGTGTGATAGTGAGAGCTTCTCAGCAATCCGGGGACGCAGAGGCAAGTGCTTTTTAAAACTTGTGCACACAGAAACATCAAAAAGCAGGAATGCAATGTAAGGATTAGGTGTTGTGCTGTCAGGTTTAGCTTAAGCTGTTTGGTACGGCTTTAACAGCTCGTGCTGAACGCTGATTAGAAGTTACATGGTTCTGTGGAAAGTGGAGCATTTTGTCACCCTTTGGTTAGTCTGATAATGAGCTCGAGTGCTAATTAAGGTCTGTGGTTCCACAGCATGTCATTACAAATAACCATGTACAAACCCGCCCATATGAAACGGCTCAGGAAAACGAACGCTTTAAAGTTTAACCATTAAAAGTTCGGTTATATTTCCTTTATAGACGTTCCTGTCATCGGATTCCCATTTTCAGCTTCGCGCGTTCCGCGTCTGGTTTCCAGCCAGGCTTCCGTACTTGTAGTTTTTTCTGACAAGATGCTGAAAACAAATAACTGCTTTAATCGCAGGTCTATGACTTTCTGTTTGTAGTCCAGATCTTCAACCATTGGTCCAAAGCCGCTGGTCCTTTGCTTATTAGTCCAGAGCTTTAACCCCATGTCCATGACCTTCTGTTTTGTAGTCCAGAGCTTTTAACCAGTTGAATATAAACCAGGTTTGGTGACATGGGCTTAAGGTCTTTATTTGGATGCCTTCTGTGTCCAGCACTAGCCCTCATCAGCACCTTCAGAGTGGAACATTATTAGCCCTCCAACAATGGGCCATTGTGTCTTTTTTGTTTTTTGTATTTTGGCTGAAAGGGACTGTTGCTAATTTCATGCAGTTCTTAGTGAGCATCAGAAAATATCTTACATGCAATAAACCATTACTATCCTTACTAATATGTGCATACTTATGGGAAACCAGGACTTTATTCTACTGCTGTAATTTGATGTGTCCTTATTGTGTTCACACCAATCACATAGGATAGGATGGCATGGCCTCACCAGCTGTGCTTATGGGTGGTCTGTAAATTCATAGACCTTAGGGAATACAGAGGACTCGGAAATGCCTCTGAACTCATAAAACATGTTGAAAAATGAATGAATGAACTTATTGTTCCTCTGCTTATCTGCAACCCGTTGGGTTGTTTTTTTTGCGTGTGTATTTGGGAAGATTGTAATTAACAGTTGTAGGTGTCTGCAAAGTGGCCATGCTGTTTTAAAATTACACATTCACATGTGCAGTTCTTTATGACAGCTGAACAAAGAAAGTATCTCCTCGTGCAGGGCTTCCTTGAGAAGTACGGCTACCTCCATAAGCAGGATCACATCCACAGTGCAGATGAAGTCACGTCTGCTGTCAGGTACGGACCAGACACCGTTAAATCACAATCTCAATCACAATTAATAGCTACACCATTACATTTATGTCCACTCTTTGTATTTGGCTCATCAATAATGTTGAAATACTTAAGTTTGGTCTCAACCTTATTTGGACTTAGTCTTGGCTCAGTCCTCGGGGTAGGGTGGGCTCGGAAATCATTGTTGAGACCGACCGAATTATGTGATGTATTGTATTTTGTGTGTGTGTGTGTGTATATATATATATAATGAATTATAATCTACATATTGATT
>JAVSBU010000064.1:1593768-1604891 GCA_033118015.1 Loricariichthys derbyi | reverse complement strand
TATATATACACACACCATATCATCCACCCTTACTTTCTTCTCTTATATTCATGCACTACTTTTATTTTGTTGTGCTGATATTATCTGTGCAGTGTTATTTTGGGAAGCCCTGCATATTGGGGGTTTAACTCCCCTTTATTTGTGGCTTTTAGTAGAACAATGGCCGACCACACCGGGACATAACGATGCCGTGAGAATAACTGAATATTATTCAAGACCACACACACAATGAAATCACACTGTCATTTTCTGTATATTTAAATCTCAAAGTACTTATTTTTCTTCTTATTATTATTTTTAAATATAATATTAATGTTAACCTTGCTCGCTGCAACATTAAGTAAACAACGGAAATAAACCGGCAGCTTCTACGAAATGGTGCTTTGCACCTGTCGTTCTCGCAGGCAGGCAGAAAAACACCAACATTCTTACTGCCTTAGGGTGGAAACTGATTCGTTGACACCCGAGTCATGCCACTAATGTGGAGCGTTTTTCTGGTTTTTAGAATTCTGAAACTCAGTAACAGACATATAAGGAAATTCCTTGTGTGTGCGCGCGCGCGCGCGTGCGTGTGTATGTATATAAGGATTTTGTAGGTGTCTCACTCCTTTAACGCCCTTCTTCAGCTTGTCGTCGATGAACAGCGAGAGGTATTCGGGCGACCGGGGGTTCAGGTTGAGGAAATACTCAAAGTCGCCTGCTATGGTCTGTTTGAACAGACGGTCGTTATTGAAGGACTCTTGCAGGAAGCGGTCAAAGCGAGACTTCAGGTCCAGCAAGCCCTAAGTAGAATGCAAGAGAGAATGTTTGAAATAAAAAAGGTTAGGTTAAAAATCCATCAAAATGCCACTGAAGGACAGCATCGTCTTACTTTTATGGGTAGAGATGTATATAAAAACTTAGCAGAGCAATTATAACCTGACATATATTTCTCTGGCTAAATTCTCACAGGGTGAGCTGCTATCCACATGACCTGCTGACGGCCCATACCTGGATGTAGTCGACCGGGTTCTTGCCTTCTCCCTCCTCTGACACCAGAGCCTTGCCTTGCTCCCTCAGGTAGGAGCTCATACACTCGCACATGGTCTTTAGCCCATTTGGCACCCTGCTGAACAGCTTATACATGCACGCCAGGTCTACACACACACACACACACACACACACACACACACACACACACACACAAATCTAGGTCCAGTTCTGCATTTCTTTGCCATGTATATTAAGTTAAAAACAAAAAGCCAGAGGTGTGCACCCCTCTCTCCCCACCTTCGGTCTTTCCATTCTTGAGCATGTGCACGAGGCCCGAGTTCTCCATCTCCACTATAGTCTTCATGTGCTTAGAGATGAGCTCACGCTCCACCACCTTGACGATTGGCTCCTCTGTGGACTTGTCCAGGCAGTGCATCACACGCTCGATCTCCTCGTTTATCCGCGCCTCCACCTTCTTTATGTACACGCTGGCGCTGTTCTCAGCCAGAAACTTCTGGCTTTCCATCTGAGGGGAGAGAGGGGGTGGAGTCAAACATAAAGCTTGCAAACGGTAGTTTGCATTTACCCTTTTAAATGAGGTGTAGGAGCTGCTGCGTTAACTTTATATAAGTAGAGACATTAAACGGAAAATTTGGCATTTTTCTTAAACCTAGAAGTGTCGGGCATTTGTCATTTCACTGCTGTGACTTAAAGCATTTAAAAGGCAATTAATTATATGTCACCTTTTCTGCACATTTCATCACCCGGACTCATTCCCTCTTGGTTGTGTGCAGCCAGAGGTGTTTTTATTACCTTTATACTCTATCATGCGATTCTTACCTCGTCACCTTTTACAGATGAGTGTAAGGCTATCGTAAGGGTAAGAAAACTTAAGAACGTAACATTCAAAAATACCACTTAACACAGTTAAGATTTTCTCCCTTGAGGCACTTTCACAGCCTGACCTTAATCGACAAACCTGGAAGAATTCTGCAGACATTTCTAAGAATGGTGCCTCGAAGTCCTCTTCATAAACCGACCGGCCTTCAAGCCCCAAGATCATTAACATCTGGCAGGCGTTACGTATGGCACCCCTAGTGGATAGACAGAAACACAGCATGACACTGGCACGGATGGTAGAAACAATTCAGGCTAGTTATTGTGCTCTGAGTTAGAGTTAAACCCTACCTGTCCACCACTTCGCCTTTCCGTTCGCGGGCGATCATATCCAACAGCGTTTGCCTCAGATGGTCTCGAATGCACCCATAGCGGACCACCTGGTCACGAAATATGATGAGCCCTAGGTTGTAGACATTCTCCACATTGTTCTGTTGCACATACACCCGGTCCTGCAATGAGCGACAGTTTATTAGAGACGAGCCTCACGCTCACAGACGACACTCGAAACTCAACAGCCCTGTAACATACCATGTACATTAATATGTCTCGGATCATCACCATGGCCGTCTGGTGGTCGTTCCAGGCTTGGTTTAATGTTTGCAGGAAGTTGTTGTTCAGGGAATTTAGCACGTCTTCCCTTACCTTAGCGAGAACATACGGTAGGTTAGGCAAAAACAAATGTTAAGAAAAGTCCAAATGTTAGCGTTCCATCTCCCTTACTTTGTAGATGAGGTGCTCTGTGACGACTTCACGCAGGCCTGTGTAGAGCTTCTCCCCGTGTTTGTGAAGCACCATGGTATAGGCATTCCTGTACAGCTCTTCGAAGCTCAAGCCACTGTTGTTCTTCCTCTGGATCTCCTGGATGGCGTTCTTCAGGAGGTCCCAGATGTTGTTGACATACTTCTCGTCCATCGTCATCTGAGACGAAAAGTGATTACGATATAAAAGGGGATAATAAAAGACATGCAGGACAAAATGAGGATGAAAGCTTTCTTGAGAAATAAAACCTGTGAAGGTTTTTAAATGCTGAAATTCATGGAACATTCTTCAAGTTTCCAAATGTTATCTTAAGCAAATAATTGTTTTCTAACATGGGCAGCGTTCAATACATTCTAAATTTGGATTTACCTAAAACTACTTGTTTTTCCTCAGATGGAGGAAAAACATCAAATCAAGCATTGAAAGAAATTTATCTAACAATAAGTGAAGTGATGGTGGAACAAACAGGCGACGGGGAAAAAAAACTTGAAAAAAACGGTAACTGTCGTGATTCGTGACAGTCGAAAGTGTGGCATATTTAGACGCCTACCTCGTCACCTCAAGTCGTAAGGTTAAGAAAACATTTAATAACGTAATGTTTCCAAGAATACTGCTTGATCTTAAGAGTTAAGAAAAAAAAACAAAGTTATTTGAAGAATAACAATTTTTTTTTCTTACGAATGAAATTATGAAGATTTTCTTTCTAAAAACAGGCTGGACTCTCAAACTATATGCTGGGTTCTGCTGCTATGGTGCCCTATGATGGACTGGCATCCTATCCAGGTAGTATCAGATTTGGGGATGTGTTGCAACTTCTTGCACCCTGTTAAATTCAGGAATAGGGTCCGGACTGATGTTATTTGAAAAGTGGCACTAAAAAATAACTAAGTCTATATCAGTGATAAATGCATTCTTAGTCACGAAGGTCTTCATTCCAAACAAGTTGGAAACCACTGATTTGGCAGCTCAATTCAACTGCATTCTTCTTCCCACTGATAGGTTGTGTTGAATGTAGTTTTGATTTGTTTGCTAAAGAAATATGACGGCAGTGCCGATTAAAATTCTAGCGTTGGTACCTGACATGTAGGAACAGTGATGATCAATTACTAAGCAGAGATTGTGGCAGCATTATGTACTATCTGTGTTTACATAGCTGAAAATACAGACTCGAAACTGGTCTTCATGACTCCATAACTATAACGTTCATTTTCGTATCTTCAACCGCCTTGGAGAAGACATGCGTTTGTGGGATGTAAATTTCAGTGCATTATGTGCAGAATGGTCTGGTCTTTTCAATGCTACTAAACCTACCCACGATTGTCAGTGTCTTTTTTGTGTCTGATTCTGGACCAGTTTGGGTTAAACATACACACTGTATAAGAAGCAGTAGGCAGTTTATTAAGTAACATTAAAACCTAAGTCTGTGAACATGTAGCTGCAGAACTCAATTTTGTTAAACTTTTTTATTTATTTTATCACAAGCTTAAAAAGCTTTAAGCATCTGTTGAGGAACTGTAACTAAACCGATTAGTGATCAGACTGTCAGAATTTTATCTCCTAAGACAGTTGTTGGTTCGTTTTTTCACCACAAGTCCTTCATTGTTGTGATCTGAACTCTTTTACTAAAAGCTACAGATCCATAAATTCCTGGTGCAACCATGAATGGAAAGGTAACTAATAAGCAGCCATCAATTTATAGTTCTTTACATGTTAAGGGCAAATCAACTAAGGTAAAACTAGTAATTATTCATCGTGTAATCTTGCACGGTTTACATTTGTAATACATAAGCTGTAAGTTATTAGACTGTTATAGAATCAAAATCCTTAAAGCTGTCATTAACTGTACATCAAGATAACCGTACACTTTCATAACTAGTCCTCATAGTACGATAACTACTAGTAGCATTAGTGATAAGTAACTGTACCGAGTTATGCTAGCAAGCGACCTAGATATTAATTTAGCCCATTACCGAAAAATAACGAGCTAAGTGTTTGTTTACTAGTTATTTTAACAAGCTAACGCAAACCAGTCTCAGTGTACAGCTAGCTAACTGTTAACTGCTGATAATCTAAGCTAGCTGGTTAGCCGGTTAAATTAGTGTAAACCCAGTTAAACCCAATATAAAACATCTGGCCCAAGAGAGCCACATCTGTGCGTGATGAAGTTATGGATATCTGCTCCGTATAAAAAACCTGAGAGATTCCATAACGTTTTAAATGCTGATAAAGCGCGGACAGGCCATAAAACCGCGGTACTCGAGTGCAGGCGCGGACGGCTCGGCGCTCGCTGTGAGCGGCCAGTACTCACAGGAAAAGCCCGTATCCTCATCTTGGTATCCCTTTTGATGTTTCCTTTGCTGAGATTTGACATGTTTTGGCTCTCTTGTTCTCTGCGTTCACATGAAACACCTCTTTTTATTTCTAGCACTGCCAAGGGAATAAATTTGTGGAGCCGATTATCAGCTTCCACTTGACCTTCTTTAAACGGGCTCAGATCCTCCTCGCTCCGGACTTGTTGACAACCTACACAAGCCCGATTGCTCAGTGATGGCGGACGTACATGTCTCTCTCTGTGGTTATTTTTGTCCCACCTCTATTTCGCCGAAGCCGCTCATTGGCCGGCGTTTGCGTAGTCGAATATCTATCCAATCAACATGTGAGAAACGGCCGCTGACAGCAAATCCCGGCGCGGGAGGCGGGACTTTTGTTGGAAAACGGGTAGTCAGTCAAATTCGGCGCAATTTACGCTAGCTCGCAGTCTTATACGGTTTAACGTCGAATTAAATCCGCAATCAACAAATGGCGCAAGTTGTATACATTCAATACATATTAGATTTTTATTTGAATTCAAATAATGCAATTAAATCAGCAATCAAATTAAGGAAATATACTCTGTCTCCTCGGTCCCACTCAATGTATTTTTATCCCTAAAATTGCATTATTTACATCAATCAGCATGCTTCGTCAGTTTAAAAAGTTTTATGCTAAGTTAGCAAGCAGCACATCAACCACGTTTTATGTCTTAAAACGCCAACCAAGCAATCAACCAATAAAAGGATGTTTTGTCACTTTAATCCTTTACAATTCCATTAAGGATAACCGTTTTTAATGCCTATATTGCCTTTTAAAAGCTTCATAGATGTATCCTCATAAAAATGTAGGCATATTTAAAAGATAAAATACAATCTATCCATAATTCTCAGATATTTCTTCAGATTTGGGACAGGTAGACACGAGTGGGATGTAAATGTACATTTAAAGTGTGATTTAATACATAAACCCACCACTGTGAACCTGTTCGATGCCTTCCTGCAGGTCAGGCGTTGCATGCAGGCACAATTGGCTGTGTCTGTAAAAGATCATTTCCTAATCGGATAAAGAAATACCTTCATGATAACCTCAGGTGTAACTGAGGAGCTGGTGGGGATAAAACAACAAGAAACACGGTACCCAAGAAAGAAACAAAGTAAAGAAACATCTTTATTATTGAAATACGTAAGTGAGATGTCCAACCCTAAGCATGTATGATCTGTTATCGGTGTGCCAGGCATGTTGTTGTTAAGGCTGGGATGATCAAAGCCATATAAGGTGGTGTCCTAAATAATTTGTAGTTCTGTTCCTTTTTGTTCCTCCACTAAAAGCAATTAGCGGATCATTTTGGACAATATCTAAAAACCCAAAGTAGTCCGCAGTTAAAGGTGAGTACTTATAGTCTTTAACAAGCAGTCAGATTTGGCTAGCTAAAGTAAAATACTGCTCCAAAGAGAGACAAAAAAAAAATCATAGACATATAAAACTCATTCAAGGAGGAAATCCAACAAAGTGTAGCACAAGCTGATGGCCATTCCCTGTTGGCTGTGTGCATAAGCCAAATTGGGAGGTTTAAAAAAGCCGTAGAGGGACAACATTAAGACTTAACAGTACAAACCAAACAGGTGAGGACAGGACTCAGCTTTTGTTTCATAACTGCAAAAAATGGGCTGAATGAAATGGGATTTACATATAAGGTAAAAAGACTGGATGAATATACAATTCAGGACATGAATCATCTTGTGTTGGATAGGCTGATGGTGCTGGAAGTGTGTAAAGATGAAAGTCTGACAAAAGCAATCAAATTTCCCTAATTGTTTTATCGTTAACTGAACAGTCAAAGCACAGGTGTAGATTGAAATACTGAAAACGTCTCGTTCCATTAATAGAAAATGTTTATATATTTTATTTGAAAACTGTTGTTGATGGATGTTGTGCATTTAATGCCTGTGTTGCATGGAATAAACTTCGGTACATTCATTTAAAGTTCTTAAATGTGTACTAAATAGTGAAATACTCTGATTGTCCACTGGATGGCGTTGATGGACACAGTGCTGATTTTGTTATGAGAAAATATTTGTGGAAACTTATACAGTGTCCAGTTTGTCCATCTAGGGTGGCTGTTAATAATTTGGAGGGGATAAGCTATTTAATAATGACTTTAATGCCTCGTAAAGTAAATCAATAAATAAAGAATAAATACCTTTACAGTTCACGAGGTGGTGGTGATGGATACACAATGATCAATTTAATGCAGCTTGATTTATCACGTTTTTATAGAAATAAGGCTTTAATTCAGTTGCTTAATTAAGAAAATTTAAAGAATGTGGAGGTTCTGATGGAGCTTCTATAGTCTCTCAAATGGCTGTTTCCTCCCTTTATAACCACAGTAGATCAGAAATATTTTTTAGTGTCCTACGACCATCAAATCGCCTGAGATTCAGCCTCGTGGTGCTTGAATAGTCTGCTTAGTTCAACGTGAGGCGAAGTCTGCGCATGGCATTTAGAGTCTGTGCCTGCTATCGCTCCGTATCGCTTGGGCGTCCGTCTGAGACGGGTCGGTCGGTGTAGATGTCATCTACAGGCAGCAGGAATGTGACCGTCTTCTCTCTGGGTCTGCGTCGTTAAGACATGATCACATATTTTGACCATCTTAATATAATACACTACATGGACAAAAGTATTGGGAGCTTTTAAGCTGTCATGTTCTACATCTGTGTTTATTTGGAGCCCACTCTCCTGGGAAGACTTTCTATAAGATTTTGTACTGTGTCTGTTTGGACTCATCCATTTTGGGCACCGTGGTTCCTAAACACTTCTGCTTTTCAATAACAGTTGGCTAGGTGCTGGATTTTATGAATCCAGAAGGAACTTTGTGATTAAGAGGGGCGTCCCAATGCTTTTATCCATATAAGCAAGTAGCTCTGAACATTTTCTTTCTAATGTTCTCGCTCACCTGGATTTAAGGCGCTGCTGGAGCAAACGCCTGGTTGTTGGTTTATCTCTGTCCCCCGCTGGCCCACGGCTCAGCCCCTGCTCCTCCCCGAGCGGCCTGGACCACGAGTCGCTCGGTGCTTTGTGCGTGCCGGAGCTCTTACGGTGAACGTGAATAGCACTGGAGGATATGGAGTATCTCCGAACGGTCATGATGATGTTTTCTTTTAGGGAAACGCAACAGTATGACTGTTAGACTAAAAAAAAGTCTTGCAATGTGAGATCATCAACTGATTAATATGTACAGAGTGGCCACTTTATTAGAGACACAAGCCCAAGTTTCCTGTGGACCAGTTTGTGGGAATCTGCCCGGATATCGGTGCTTGGCTAATTGGAGAAATAGAATGACTTGTTTTCCCTTAGAAAATAAAATGTTATGGATAAAAAAAATAAAATTTGTTGCTAAACCCAGGGCTTTCAAATTATGCCGGCGCCAGGTGTATGTTCCACGGACTCCACCACTCTGTGCCATCTACTTTTTAATATACATAGCGTAATTCATATATTTCCCGCTGGAGTCAGCCATAACTTATGACAAGGTGCCTGCTACTTTGGCATGGAACCCTGCTACTCCAAAACAATTTGAAAGCCCTGTAAACCTGCAATCAAAGGACCTGTAAAACACAAAGCGTTTTGTTCGTAAGCCATTATGGTGCAACATTTTTTGGCAGCCTTAGTCTTTTTCCAACAGAAGAAAGCAACCCTTATGCAGTTACCAAATACAGACATTTTGTGACATTGTTAAAAAAAAAGAAAAGTTTTTTTTCCACATTAGACTGGATCAAAGTAGACAATTGTACAAAATTTGTGACGTAAAAAGCAGCAATCAGCTTACAAAAATAATAAGGTAATATTGTTATGAAATAATATTAATAATAATATTTACAAAAACTAGAAAATATACATTTAAAAAATAAGGTGAAAATGCTTATAGTAAGCAAAAAAATATTTACTTTGTAGTATTTCTTAAAATAAACAACAACAATAATAATACTAATAATGCTTAAAAATACTAATAATAACTTAAAATAAGGTAAAGTTTACTTTTAAAAAGGTGTTGATCAAGGCAATTCTTCTAAAAATAAACAAATTAATCTTATGCTTTCAGTGCTAGCTAAGACAAATTCTTATCAGGGAAGGACATATGACTTATTGGCTTGATATAAGATTATTTCACTTGCTAAGATTTTGTTTTTTTGCCGTTTGTCACATTGTGCGCATGTTTTATGCTTTATGTTAAATTCATTTAAAAATCATGTTTTTGGTTCAACAAGTTGGGTAGAACTGTTTCCATGCAAGTCCTAAATGTTAGGTTTCTCTTTAGTAAAAAAATAATTATATATCCTGCTGCTCAAACCTAGGCACGTTCTTGATGTAGCCTAGCGGTTAAAGTTTGGACTATAGACCAGAAGGTCCAGGGTTAAAATCCCACCTCTGCCAATTGCCACTGTTGGGTCCTTGAGTAAAATCCTTAACCCATAATTGCTTAGACTGTAAGATTGTATAAATTGTAAGTCGCTCTGGATAAGGGCATATGCTAAATGCCATAAATGTATGTATGTATAATGTACATACATTGTTGTAGTAATATTATAAGGTGTAGTTTTACCTGTATACTGACCCTCCAGCGCGGGCACGGACGCATTGCGCCTGAGGTTCAGGTGGCTCTGATTCTGCTCCCCAGCGTCGCCCCCCTCGGTAACCTCAGCCGCCGGTTCAGTGCTCCTAATCTGAGGGCCGATTTGCCCCCTCAGTGTCCGGTTCTCTGTCTTTAGCTTCCTGATTTCGTCCTGCAGCTGGTGGACGATGCGCGCCAGGCCCCGGCTCTCCATAGTGCCCCGGTCCTTTCAGCGCACCGCCGCATCCATGTCCCTCTGCCGCTTTTTGTCCTTTTCAATCTCGGTCGAAATCTTGTAGCGGGGAGGCTATGTCGCCTTTCAGCACCCGTGCAGCACACAGGCTTCTGGTGATAGGCCCACGGGGAGTCGGATGTTTTATTCATGCTGCGTATCGGGTTTCGGAGAGGGTTTTGTTTTGGGAAGGTTTGTGGGGATATGTAGCATGTGTCAGGATGAGCAGGGGGACTTTTAGTAAGTTGAGAATTTATTTTATTTTATTTTTTAAAGAAAAAGCAGGCAAAAATAGAACAGGAGAACAGGGATGGGATGTCTTAAGGAAGAAAGAAAATCTAACATAAGTTATGAAATGCTGTTATTTTTTCAGATGTACTTCTTAAGATGGATCTTAGTTTTTTTCATTACATTTATGGTATTTAGCAGATGCCCTTATCCAGAGCGACTTACAATTTTATCCAATCTTACAATCCAAGCCATTAAAGGTCTTGCTCAAGGACCCAACAGTGGCAGCTTGACAGAGGTGGGATTTGAACCCTGGACATTCTGGTCTATAGTTCAACACCTTAACCACTAGGCTACCACATTTTCTTAAATCTTTTTGTAAGAATAGTATTAAGAATGTGGTACAGAGCTGACGAGGTAAACGTTGCATTTAAACAGTTTCATTATTTGCTGGCAAATTGTCATATTTCCCAAGGAGGAAAATTTCTTCAGCATCACCTCTAGTTCTTGTTTTCTAAAGTGTTTTGTACTCTCTAACATTTATTCTCTGAATGGATTAAACAAAATAACGTAAATAACGGTAACTATTCTCTAAACTAAAATTTCTCACACCGTATATCGTGAACTGTAAAATGTAGATTTCCTTTATAGAATATACTTATGACTTTCTTAGTGTTTGCCTTAAGAATCTTCAAGTTTTTTTCTTAATAAACCTTTTGTGCATTTGGTCCTTGGACTGCTTAATGGAAGTCCATGAGTTGTGGTAAGGGTCACTCACTGGCCGTGATTTGAACCCAGGCTCTCAGGAGCTATAGATTCCAGCAGATAAGAGCTCAGTTAACATAAAGCTGTCCAGTCAGTTATCACAGACAGGTCCCCTTAGATCCTGTTACAATCCAGCAACTGATTTCAGAGCAACATCCGATAGCGTTGATGACTAACCGGTAGTGTTCGAGACCGGCTCATGTGTTTATTCCAGGAAATTCTTTATGTAGTGAAGAGCCTTAGTAACTGTTACGACGGCTGGGGGCATGGTGTAAAACAGAGGACCCAAACGCAGACAGCTTCATGAATAAGGGTAGGCTTTATTTAAACACAAAATAAGGGAAC
>JAVSBU010000064.1:1582663-1593668 GCA_033118015.1 Loricariichthys derbyi | reverse complement strand
GTGGTAATATATGCTTCAGCCGCGGGGCGAGCCCTAGCAGGAAGATGGAAACCCACGTACCTGAAAACCTCGTTAGCGACCCCCATACGGCAGCGCGAGCCGCGGCAGATCAAATGGATCGCCGGGCCAAAAGATGGAAACATAAGCTTACCGCATGGGTGGCTAAGTTAATGACCCGGCGCCGCTTGAACGCCAGACTCGCGCTTATAAACACACACGCACAGCTGAGTCAGATCGGAAAGCCTGATTAAGCCTGAGCAACCCGCAGCGATCGTGCTGCGGGCGCCAGATGCAGGCAGACTCAGCTGTGCATTCAACGGCATTTCAGGCGCCGCGCTGGGTTGCCAGATAGTGGCTAACCCCGCCATCTGGCGCGACGCCTGACAGTAACGAGTCTGTTTGTGGTTGGTCTTTGACTCATACAGGAGGGTGATGGGCTAATGGAACTCAGACTGTGGATGGAGTGTCAGATTTAAAAACAATGGCCAAATGTTATTATTCAGAAATAATACAAACCCCAACAAATGCTGGGTTAGCTGTTCACTAGCAGGGCTGGATACGTTTTGGGATTGTCTTTGTCTTTTGTTGTAAGTCTGGATAAATAAAGGATCGATAGCCAACAGAGGCAATTTTTTAGATATCTGTACTTTCCGATTATGTAAATTTTTACTTACTTTTAAGAGAAATCTGTACTTTTTTTTTCATTTTTAAAACAGACAAAAATCGAAGGTAATATAAAAGTACCAATCTATTTGTTTATCTATTTTATCTAAACGCAATGAAAACGATGCAAGCATTCATCAGTTCATCATTCTTAGAAAAGTCTTTCTAACCTGTTCTAATGTAACTAAAGTTTATCAAGGTTTCTGTTTGTAATGATTATGATCATGTAATATATAGCCTATATCGTATTTAAATTTTGGCACAAGTATTTTTGTAATTAAGTAGCGTACTGGAATTTGGAAGAAGACCTGCTGTCTGTTTGAGAGGTGATGGAACTGTAGTTTGGTTTAAATATCATGATTTACTGCTGCATTATTCAATATTACTATGTATACAAAAATATTTCATATATTTTGGTACATCGTGTCCATATTGTTTATTGTTTCTATGATTTTTGCAGTGCAGTTATTTTACAAAGTACTTTTTTTAACTTCAAGTAGTTTTTTAATCAGATTACTAGTACTTTTAGTGATTGATATCCATCCAATCCTTTCCAGCAGATTATCTGAGAGCCCGTCACACCCCTCCACCGGGTCGTCCTCTGGTGCCGTCACTTCCACAGGTAAGCAGTATCTGAACTTTCATGCGTCGTGTTTGGTGTTAATGTCATTAATATGCTTTATGGTAAAGTCTGTAAATGTAATGTCTGTGTTTGAGGCGCTTTTTGGTGTTAAAGCACTTAAAGTTTTAAATGTCCCCCTACTTGCATACAACCTTGGGACATGTTAAAGGGACCTGGTAACAGATTTTGGGAAAAAAAAGTTTGCTGTGTTTAAATATACGAAGGAGATTTCTGAGGAGCTCTGAAAAAGAGTCTCTAAAGAGTCTGGACCAATCCTCAGTTTAACAAGAACGATAATCACTCTGAGAGCAAGGTGTGTGTAATAGTCTGAGGTCACAAAGGAACTCGGGGTAACTTCTAAGCAATTAAAGGTCTCTCTTAGATTTTTTTAATGAATCCAACAGTGGAATGTAAAACAGATCTGTAACACGTTAAAATAAACTGGGAATGGATTCTGTGCTGAAGAAAAACCATAATCAGAGGAGGCCCATGATTGTCTGCGTCTCTGTCAGTACAGAGTGGTCACTATCGCTTCTTGCCTTTCGTGGGCACTAGAGTTGGCACGGTCTGCTGGCTGGCATTTGAGCAGTTGTTGATTTTGCGATCTGGCTAAAAGATGCTGCCAGCGACCGGAGACACTCGATTCCGCCGTGTTTTTCTCACTTGCTATGAATCATGCATGACTTTGTCTTTGGGAGAGAGAAACCCTATCACCCAAACACGGGGCCCGCTGTCCCTGGTAGAGGACTGTGTTTGTGTGAGTGTGTGTGTGTGTGCGTTTGTAAGGAGGTCATGGTGCGAGGGTGTTCGTATCTGTTTCAGTATCTTCAGTGTTGTCTGCTCTGTGCTCTCTAACGTTTGCGGTTTCTTAAGATTCGAAGAATCTTCCATCTTTTCGACAGCTTTGTTCTGTATCGGGCCCGACCTACTCTGATATGAAGCTTATGTGATGCCATGACCCATAACAGAGCCACTTAATCGCTTTCTATGAGCCATTCTCTTCTGTGCATGAATAAGTGACAAGGCACTCCATTCCACAACTCCTCCATACGCTGTAATTATACCATCGGATCAGGGAGAAAAACGTTTAGAGGGCAGCCTTATAAGATTTCGGGTGACGTTTTGAATCCGAGGAGCGCTTTACGTATTCGCTTGGTCCTGATCCGTCTACTGACTTATTACAACTCTAGGGACTGGCAGTAATTTTGTTTTATTGAGTGAAAAACATACAAAAGGCCAAAAAGTGAGCTCGATTTTAGCCCTAGAGGTCGAGTTTAAGCACTTTTCATTTTTACAGGCATGCAAAATGTATTTACGATGCTAAGTGACTGTTGTTTATATATTTATCATACTCATTTTCTGTCTGAAATCATTCTCCATTGTAGCATTCGTAAATACTTTAACATCGTTTGTGGATGGCCAAAAGTTACATATCGCATCACAGTGTGAAATCCTGCTCTAGTGCAAAAACTCATTAAGTTGTCAAAGCCAAATTGTTTTTCGCTTTCTTCTTCTTCTTATTCTGCTTCTCACAATGAACAAGCTACTTTCTTCTCCTGCATCTTTCCAGCCACATGTGCAAAACTTTGCAGGATTACAGATCCCATACCTGAATATGTGAATCGATTTTTGGGCAACAAAGTGTGTAAAACTCTTTTAAGCATTTCTCATTTTTACAAGGATGCAGTGTTACATGGCTGTTACTTTTATTCATCCTACCTTGTCTTAGTTGATTTTAATTTCTGTACTGTTTAGTATGTCGATTATAATGTTCATAAATACACTTGAGCAGCTTTGTTTGTGATTGGCCAAAAGTTGCATATCACTGCAGAAATCGGACAAAAACGTCATTGTGACTTTAATTTGATTTACCTTGTATACTAATTCCATTCTTCTTAAAGAAAAAGCCTTGTTCTTCATTTTCTTCTTCTTCTCCTCCCTTCTGCAATCAAAATTATAGTTTATTTCTTCTCCTAAAACTTTCAAGCTACGTGCATGAAAATTTGTAGGATCAGAGGTGCTATAACTGAATCCTGTGGTTTTTCTAAGCTATTTGCTCTATGGCTTGAGTAAAAACTAAACATTTAAACTGTTCTTTAGCTGTAAATATCTGGACAGTTAATGATCCTAGAGCCATAAATATTTAGACATCTACAGTTTGTGATTTGTGAAGATTTTTCTATATAAATATGACCTAAAACATCATCAGCTTTTGACCAAAGTCCTAAAAGTACATAAAGAGAACCTATTTCTAATTAAAGTTAAAATCTGATGGTTTTAGGTCATATTTATGCAAAAATATAGAAAATTCTAAAGGGTTCACAAACTTTCAAGCACCACTGTAGTTGACCCTTAGTGAAAAGTAATTAACAAAGCTTTAATGCAGCGCAGGATTTCAGAGTGGTTTCATGAATAGAAACGAGAAGGTCTGAAGACCAGCATGTCAGATACAGTGTATAAGAAGGTAAATCATACCTTTAGTTTGTATTTTTGATCCGGAGACTAAAGACCTGTGTTGAACCAAAGTATGTAAAACTCACCAAAACACACCTGATAAAATGAAAACATGTCTTGTTTCTCAAGTTAAGGTCGCTCGTTAGTATCTGGTCATTATCAGGAAATAACCGTAGGATTATTCTTTAGAACACTGAACTAGATTAAATTATTCACGTGGGAATCATCTACTGTAGAAAGCTGTACAATACAGACAACACAACACATTTATTCGTTCTTTAATTTATCAAAACAAAACGAACCCCCCCAAAACAAAATCATATATTTTTTTGTGTATATATAAAACAAAACATTTTTAAATATTAATATTTCTTATATACAAATTTCAAATCGTACAGGACATCATAATAACACGATCGTAAAAATGTTATAAAACAGTAACTTCTCAATTACTAAAAATGTGAGAGCTTGGACTTGCGAATGTTAGGATTACAACGACGAGCAGATCTACATTCATACATGAACCAGAGGTGTGTTCAACGAGACTAAGGGATATGATTTTTTAAAACAGTCTATGGATAAAAGCTTGAGAATCCTTATGGAAAAGCCCTGATGTTAGCTGAACACACCTCAAGCTTGTTAAGGTCACTGTTTTCTAGAGGAATGGGGTCTAGGAGAGAAGGCAAACGTGAATTTGTGTGTATATAAGAGGTGTGCGTGTGTGTGCATGTGCGTGTGCGTGTGCGTGTGCGTGTGCGTGTGTGTGTGTGTGTGTGTGTGTACGTGTGGCAGGAAGAAGATATAAGTTTGTGTCCTTCACAACCCAAAAACAGCAGCAGCCTAATCTGTAGCATCCACAGGACTTTTATGGGTTTTCACTCTGGAATCTTCCATCTGCTTCCACTTTCTCCCAGTCCTAATTTCCTCTCAAGGTCCATACGCTGATTGGGACAGGGTTTTGGCAAATGATCCGAGGGTCTGTGATCGTGGACGGGCAGTTCAGAAAGTGTTGTGTCGCTCTGTTCCTGGCTGGCGTGAATGTGGGATCTTTAAATGGCAAGAAAAGAGCGATGGTAAATAAATACACAAAAAATATTTTATATATTATGTCAGAAAATTATTCAGGCTTTAAATAATTACAACAATCTATTTAAATCCAATTAATTAATTAAATAGAGCTAAATATATACAAATCATAGTTTACGGATTCTATCAGGAGGGAGAAACTAACCCCAACCCCTAGATTTTAACTTGTGAAATTGTTTTTATGTTACTTTTGAATCCTGAAGCATTTTGAAAACATGGAACTGCACCCCTGTTCCTCAAGGCCATGTTTTGTGTAGAATTTTTTACTGCAAAAAAATTGGTGTTTGCTATAAATGTACTTGTTTTGCTCTGCTCAAACTTCTTGCTATGAAGCATTTGGTTATGTTTAGGGAGAGGACTGAAATGTGACGCTCCTTCACTAACCTGTTCGTTCATGATGGCCGAGAGCTCGTTCAGCATGTCTTTGTAGTGAGCTCTCATTTCCTCTTGATACTCCAGCTGATCCTCCTTTATGAGCCGTTCATTTACGTCCAGGGCCTGACCGCACGCGTCCGCAAACTGCCTACAAGAGGACGCACACACACCAGGATGTGTTTTTGTGCTGTACTAGGGGACGGAGTAGCTCTGTAGTTCTGCTTTACTAATCTAAAGCTGTGGTTAAAATCTTAAGCATACCTGAAGATCTCCTTGAGCAACTTGACCTGGTTGTCCGGGTATTTCTTGGCGTTCTTCTCCTCTAAAAAGGCTCGGGCGTAGGCCATCGGCCCGGCGTTTACCTGCAGGACGAGGAGTCAGGAACAATTCAATTATATCATTAAATGTGAAAGAGTCAGAGTTTAACACCAGCAAAAGATGTTTTTTGGAAGAAAATAAGAAAGAACTAAGAAGAAGCAACGACATCAAGAGTCCAGGACGTTTGATTTACTGCACTGACTTCATTTCTCTTTGATCCAAATCCTTATCAGGATTCATTAACAGCTCCAGCTAGTAAAGTAGATTTTATTTATTTTATATTTTGCTTGTATAATTATTATGTTGCTGCTTTGTTACGGCTGGCTTTGTTGTAGTTGAGTTATAGTTGCCATTATTGGGCAACGTTGGCACTCCTAGAGGTGTGTAAAATTAAACTGTGCCAAGTTTGTTTCCTGCAGAGATTGCGCCTTAATTTTAGAGCTCCACCCAAATTTGTGCCCTCATATCATACCTTCACGCTGACACTGCCCTGCAGTTTGAGCTGCAGTCGGATCATGTCCACCTCGTCTGTTTTGCAGAGCTGGTTCAGCTCGGACACTTTGCGGCTCATTTCATCGATGGCCACCTCGATAGGGTTCATTTCTGTGCTCTGCTGCTTAATGACCTGGATCCGCTTCTTAAGGTACGGGAAGCTGGAGCTCGCTAAAAAAGAACAAAGTTTTAGTAGATGCGGCGTTTGCGATATAATTTAGCAGTGTAGGTCTGTACTCACTGGTTAGGATGGTACGTCTCTTGCACTGTTCCTCGACGTCGCCATGCTTCTTGCCCGACAGGGTAAAGGGCGTCTCGAAGACAAAGCGGTTGATGTTGTGGTTGCGCTCGAAGTCCGTCTTCCTTTCCTGCTGCTCTTTGTCGTCGAAGTAGGGCACCACGTACGTGACCTGGATGTAGGCAAATCTGGGATCCAGGTCTTTGGCATTCACCTGTTTAACAGCATTATCGTTATTCCACTTAAAGAGAAAATTTGGAAGAGAAATTTTTGCTTTCTTTACTCCTAAAGATGTGGGATGAAAAATGATTTAGTTTGGGCTTAGATGGTTTGTGGAAGAGGGTTATAAGTGTGAGGAGACGGCACCTTGTTGGAGTCCTGTATCATTTTGACATTGTCCGCTCCGAACTTGTCCGAGTAGAGCTTGAGGAGCCTCTGAGAAATCTCTGAAAGGCCCGTAAGCTTCGGTTCCTTGTAGATAAACTCCTTACTCTCCTCCTCTTCGAAGAAGCCCTGTCAGATAACACAGACCTTAGCCTGTCCTTCTAAACATGTCCTATTAAACCGTAGTATACGCTGGCCTTGTGTGGCAGCGATGTTAATGGCAGACTTAATTTGTACGGCTGTAATGTGTAGTTACTTTAGCACAGGATGGTTCATGGGTTAAAGCCAACATTATTAGCTGGGCTACGTGAACCGAGCCATATGATTCGGTTTACGGCGCTTGTGGGTCACGTTCCTTGCACATAGGATTTCAGGGTTAGGCATTAGGGTGGCGTGGGAGGAATCTGTAATTAATGCCATACATAATTACACCAAGATGCCAGTTTACCGCCGTTCAGTGGTACACGTGGTACAGTCTTTTGTTAATAAAAACGTAAGCTGCAAACACATCGCAGAATTCATTAGGTGGAGACGAGACCCCTCTTTGGAGAGTAAGCCATTTCAGCACCAGGATCTTATCAGAAATATGGAGCAACTTAGGGCCCGTAATGAGGTAAAAAAACAGGTGGTTATGATCATGATTTAAGTCTTTGAGGAGCACAGATGGGTAGAGTGAAATGCAGGAATGGACGTTTATTAACAAATTAAAACATCACGTTTTTTGTTCTTAATTTGTCTGTCCTGTCCCAACTTTTTCTATTTTAATACAACATTTGAATTTGAGGTTTTTCTGGCACAGGCTCCACAAGTAAAATCTAACGGTTCAGATTTCTTCTCCACAAAAATCCTAACCGACATTTTCACTGGTGGCCCCAGAGTTTTGTGGAACACCACAACCCCCCACCCCCACCCCCACCCCCCACCCCGGTGTAAATCAGCCTGTTAGTGTAAGACTGTGACTGTATCTTATAAACTGGTGACGCAGTGCATATGTATGGATGAGATATGTGCCAGTGGTAGCTCTTTGGGTGAGAGGAGGGTTAAACCATTTGGAGGAGGAAGCAGAACTGGAAGTAAAATGAAACGGAGCAAAACTTACCGCTGCCTGATATAAAAACCAAAACAGAAGAAAAGAGCAGACGAAGGATTTGAAGATGATGATCTTAGGAGATCATCTGCAAAACTGATTTTTTTTACACATGAATATGTTCTAGAAAATGAAATCAAACGATGACGTCACTCCAAGATGTGAAATGTTGCAAATATAAAGCGTGGTTCTCTCGTCCTTCTTACCTGTCCGTAGAAAGCCACGCGGTAGTATCGGCCAAACAGTCTCTTCTCTGAGTTCACCACCTCGTTCACCTTCAGGTACGAGCGGTGTATGTCGTAGTACAGCTCTGACAGCCTCTGTGAAACCCAACACAGCCTGTTATTGTAGAAATGGGTTTGGTAGCTGCGTTTATAATTCCGTGACTCACCTTGAAATCCCGTCTCTTCTCGAAGACGGCGATGATGGGTTTGTTGATGTCTGCTATGAGCTCGTGTCTCTCAGACTTCCACAGGTAATCCACGCACAGCTCCAGCTGCTCCACCAGCGTGTCCTAGAAACGGATTGGAGTCGTAGAACGGATCCACAAATCCAAAAAAAAAAATCTGCCATAGAATAAAAAACACCCTAACACGGCTGTACCTCGGTGTAAGGTGTGTCCTGGGTGCCAGCGTCCTCCTTCATGGCTCCTTCCTCCTGTACGTTGGGTGAGATGTTCATAAAGGCGGGCCAGCCCATACTGAACGACGCTGCAGATCATATCCGCAGATGCAAAGCAGAGTGAAAGTGTCCATTACTAACACATCTAGAGATGAATTCATAGACACAGCTCATACTGACGAATGACTTATCAGGTGTAACCCTTCTACACTGCACTCAACCATTCAACGATTATTTTCCACTAGTCCTGGAACAATATTGGCAAATATTATGCTAAATATTGTCTATTATACCACAGTTCCGACCCCACAATATGATTGGATGAAAGACATTCTAGTGCCAGCATTGCCTGATAATGGTACTCTGACCGCAGATCTTCAAATATTACTCTACCAGAAATGGTACTAGCTGTAACAAAGCAATAATCATATGTTTATATGTCTATCCAATCAATGATCGTCACCCATTCAGCCATTTGTTAGAACACATGACAATCCATTAATATAATCAAGCATCCCCAGTCCTACAGGAATATTATACTACTATAGCAAATCGTAAATTTATACACGCATTTGGTGCTCGTGGGATTTGTGACCAGCATGCAGCATCCTTTCGGGCAGTAAGGATGGTATCCCTGGGTGACGGTGCAGTGACAAATAAGAGAAGTGACAGCATTCACACCAGGTCATGACAGATTTGCTGTGTCTAGCAAACCTCCATATTTATGTGATAACCATCAAATTTGGAAATGATCTTTAGTCCGGGTGATGGAACACACACTCACTGGAAAACGTAAAGTTCTTTTTCAGTATAACATGGTTGGAGGATCACTCACTTTCTCCTTCTTGGAGGGTTAGTAAAGGGCAACAGTTAATTACATGGGTGTCCTCCGTGGCGGTGCTCGAGATCCTCGCCTTTTCAGGCTTCCAGTAACCTGCGGTTGCAAAGGGGCAGGAGGTTTAACAACAGGTCCTTCAGTTGATCAGCTGCTCAAACTTCATGCTCGAGAAGCAAAATGCAGAGAGAGGCAGCGGAAGCATGCACACATGCAAACTTAATGCCTCATGGCAGGCCTCAAGGAACACGTCGCAGCTTTCAGGCATAAACAAGAGGCAAAGGGGAAGCGAATGTAACTGACGCCAGAAACGCTTAAGCACAGTCTAGGAAGCTTTAACAGTAGGGCATGCAGGTTTGTGGTCAGCAGGGGGCACTCACCTCGTCTCTTCAGTGACTCTGCTATGAGGGCGGAGATGTGGATGTAGCACATGGCGGCCTAAAACACAGTTGAAGACACAGTATTTAAAAAAAGTATTGAAACTCATTAGTTACTCACCTATGGTTTTCCAAATACCGTTTCTAGCTACTTCTTCAGAACTTCTTCAGAAATAATTACTTCTAGTTTTCCAGGAAAAAGCTGGTCTGTAATATGATAAAAAGATCCCGGCAGTACCTCGGACAGGTCCCCATTGCGGACGTGGATCTTGGCCATGCTCTCGAGCCAGGTGCGCCGCAGCTCTGGGGTGCTGGCGTACGAGTTCGCCAGGCTGTACTGCAGGTCCACCAACATCTCCGGGTCTTTCTCGTGCTCCTTCATCTGCGACGTGGCCATCAGCACCGTGCGAATCCGCTTTGTCAGATCCTTCACCTCCGCTGGGAACGTGGTGTTCTGATGGGACGCGTAAATTATAATGCAGATGTAAAATGTATAAAACCCGCCAAATGACTGTGTGACACTTACTTTGAGAGGAGCGTCTCCGTTGGCAAAGTTGTTGATGATGGCGAGAGACTGCTGGAAACGCGAACCTCCGATACCAGCGTCGGCGATCAGCTGGCTCACAGCCTTTATCACCTGCAAGGAAATGAGAAGATGCTGATAAACGCAGCTCTTTTTCATGGACTTTAGACCAGAAGGTTCAGGCTTCAAGCTCCATGAATTCTTGGCTGATACAAGTGGAAACTTCTCTTGTAGTCCTTCTGCCCCAAGGTACTACATGTTGTGTGATGCCTTACCCTGGAAAGTATTCTCTTCTAATCTCTTAATGAGGCACCCAAAAACCTGGCACTTATTGGGTTCTGTGGCACTTGGATAACGTTTTCCATGCACAGCCCATAGATTAATGCGCTTCACCACTGCCAGTGCTGGGCACAAGGTTTAGTTCGTCTTCCTGGTCTCACTATGATGACTATACAGGTCATACAGGGTACCATTATGCCCGGTGGGTGCACAGAATGAGAAAACCGATTGAAATCACAGTAAGTGGACGAGCTGAGAAATCCTAAACTAAAATCCAGCTCTTTATCGTATTCCTTAATCTGATTTCTAGGTCTAAATCGGAGTCTGCCTTTTACATGACTGCTTGAATTACTCAGATGTGGTTTTAGTGATCTCGGGTTTGCTTTTTATGCAAACACACTCACTGACCTGCAGATGAGAGCGGACGATGGACTTGCCCTTGGTGAACTCGAAATTCTTCCTCATGAGGAAATAGAGAAGGGCAGCGGCCTCAGTCTGGGTGCTACTGGAGCGATGGTTACAGCATTTCAGAATCTCATAACACAGAGAGCCGCAAAGGTCAGCTTTACCCTGAAAGAACACACAGGGGAACTACACACACACACACACACACACACGCACACACACACACACACACACACCAACACTCAC
>JAVSBU010000064.1:1556597-1578336 GCA_033118015.1 Loricariichthys derbyi | reverse complement strand
TCATACTGCACTGTGCCTGTTTATATATCCATCATACTGTACTGTAGCTGTTTAAATATCCATCATACTGTACTGTACCTGTTTAAATATCCATCATACTTCACTGTGCCTGTTTAAATATCCATCATACTGCACTGTGCCTGTTTAAATATCCATCATACTGTACTGTAGCTGTTTAAATATCCATCACACTGCACTGTGCCTGTTTAAATATCCATCATACTACACTGTACCTGTTTAAATATCCATCATACTGCACTGTGCCTGTTTAAATATCCATTATACTGCACTGTACTTGTTTAAATATCCACCATTCCGCACTGTGGCTGTTTACATATCCATCATTCTGCACTGTAACTGTTTAAATATCCATCATTCTGCACTGTAACTGTTTAAATATCCATTATTCTGCACTGTGGCTGTTTATTCCTTCATCATTCTGCACTGCAGCTGTTTTAATATCCATCACACTGCACTGAGGGAGAGAAAATTATGGTGGTTTTGGACTTAGAAATACAGTAAAGATTTAGGAAGTTGAAATAAGGAGAGCACCGGAAGAAGTTTTGGGAAGATGAAGTTCACAGTGTTGCCTGGTCCTCCACATTTCCCAGATCTGAATGCAACTGATCATCTGTAGGAAGTGCTGGACAAACAAGTCTGATCCACAAAGGCCTCACCTTCGCAAAACGACGTAAAAAAAAGGATGTAAAAGAGCCGAGCCCTCTGAGGTCTCCTGACTGTTTGCACCGTTGGCCCGAGCAGCCAGGATCCATAAGCAGGCTGTAACAGCTGTCGTATCAGAGGCACCTGCCTGCAGCCAAAACCAGCTCCTCATCCCTTCCCTGGGTTCCCCCCGTCCCTCATCCCCCCTACCTCCATCTCGTTTTTCCTTTTCACTCTCATCCCTTGTGCCAGAGAGCCCCGAGGACTCCCTTCTTCCTTCAGCAACCTAAACCCACGCAGTGTTTCTCTCTCTCTCTCTCTCTCTGACACAAAAACTGTACATAAAGCAATTAATAATACATTGGTAGTTCAGGGCCAAATTCAGCCTTTTGGCAAGGTGCTCACACCGAGAACACGTCTGTGGGCTGTTTTTCTTGATAACACAGCTGTTAAACCTCACACCGATTTAAGCACACAAACAAGCCCGGTGCTTGACGACAGAATGGATCTGATTTAGTCGTCCTAATTTCAGGTTCGAGACCTCTGATCAGTAACACAGTAACACGTGGGTTTTCTTTTGACATATATGGCATTTGATATGAAATACGACACTCTGTAAAGTTGTTTGTGGCTCGTCTCCTGTCCCTCCCTGAGGATTACAGCGAGAACAATATGGGTGGAATTTGTTTTGTTGCCTGCGATCGGATTAGAATTGATTTTTCTGCCTTTAGGCCCGGAGACTATCGAGTCTCAGGACTTCTTTAAGTGCGTTTATCTGATAAGCCTCTACTCACGAGTGGGTGACCCGGCGGTTTGTTAGGCTGCCATTTACGATGAAATAAAAATCGATGGCGCTGAAATGTAATTTTGCGCATCTCCATCATTAAGAGGAACTGCGCTCCTGACAGGAGGGCTTGCTCCAAAATGTCAACTGACTGGGGAGAAGGGGCAAGAGAGGGGGGAAAAGACAAAATACGCAGCTGACAGCGCGGTTATTCTCTGTCATCGGACCCAAACTTTTAGCCCTCCGGACGTGATTATCAGTTTCCCTCTAAAGTGGTTGAACTGTATGCAAACTTCAAAGGTCTACAACAACAGTCATATGTCTCTTTGGAAAACCCCATCGCACCCGGGGCCGAAGGTTTTAAGGGCAGTGTTCCCTGTCATTAAAAACAACAAAACACACACTCTCTCACGGCCTTTTCTTCCCACCATTAGATTCCATCAATGCCCGTCTTGTGTCTCATTGATGGCATGGTTGGTTGCTTTGTTGAAAAGCAAAAGTCACTGATTTGTCTTGCAATTTATCTCCACACACATTTCAAACCTTCAAGCAGATGGGCTACAGCAGCGGAAGAGCACACTGGGTGGTCAGCTAAGAACAGGCTACAGTTGGACAGTAATTGATCAGGAAAACGTTGCCTGGTCTTGATGACTCTTGATGTCTGCGGCGGGAGCATTTGGGTCAGAATTTGGCCTGGTGCAGTGGTGAGATTTTCTTGGCACACTTTAAATGCCACAACCTACCCTGAGTATTGTTGCTAACACAAAATTTCAGATGATTTTTGGGTCCAACCCTGTACTAGCAAGGCGTACCTAATAAAGTGTCCGGTGAGTGCAGTTATCTAAATAAATCGGTTTATTTAAAAAAAAAAGTTCTGCCAAAAAAGCCAAAATTCCCAATAGAATCTAATCTAATAATCATAAGTGAATTTAGTGCAGATTAAAGCATTCGGTTTATTTGTTTTCCAGGCCACTGCGTTGTTTGCGGCTCTGTTATTACATTAAGCACAGACAGAGAAAGGACTGTCGCAACAAATTGCATTAGAAATGCCTGTTATACGGAAATATATTTAACCTAAACACATTTTAACGCGCGCGCCTTTTTTTATTTACGATTTAGCCAAGTGAGGGGATTTCGAAAGAACGCTTTTACTTTTTGTGTGAGGGATTTGTGTACTTCTGCAACACTGGCTGATTTGTACTGTCTTTGCCATTGTCATCTTTGTTTATCCTCCGTTCTGACGTCGGGTTGTGACATTCTCTCCATTGTCTATTGTCAGAATTGCTGTGGCTCTGATACTCATTATCCTGTCCTTTGGTTTGCTAAATAAATAAAACAAGCCTGTGTAAACATTCCTTAATTGGAAAAAGGGCTTGTGAGGAGGCGAAAGCTGAGCATTGCTTATTCCGACAGCCGTGTGCTAAATTTCTACAATAATATTAAGGCCATCTGATTAGCGTCAAGAAACTGGAAAGTCGGCGTAAGTATCGTTTGCATACACTCGGTTTATTAGGAACGCTGACCTGGTAGCTTCGCGCCGAGGGTCACGTTCTGTATGTTACACAACTTTATAGGTATTAAACCACTGTTTGTAGCCCACAGACTAATGACTTCACTTACAAAGATTTTTAACAGGGTGTAAAAATCTGTCGTTTAAATTGCAGCCATAAACATCTGTTTGTTCTATTAACTTTGGGCTTATTTTTGTATAAATCATATTTGCTTATTGGGCTCCTTGATCATCTCTCTCTCCCTCTCCAATATTCCTGCAAGTTGTTTTTCTTCAAACTCTAAACTTAAAGGGAAAATATGCATTATTATTATTATTTTTTAACTGATCACGTGGTCACTCAACTACATTCTACTGTCACCTGTTTTGGGTCTTTTTGATCCAGTTGGCTTCTTTTTGTTTGGTTGCTTATTTCTCCGAGGGATCTGACAACCCTGGTGTATGTGTTCTGTACATTATCGACGCATTTTTGGCTTTTAGTTGCCCATTAATTGCTCAGTGACTCTGAACCATTTACACATCGTTCGCATGCAGTTTTCTTGGGAGAATTGACCTGTTCGATCAAAAGAGCTGTTTGACAGATGCTAAATGACGTGTACCTGCACTTATAAAGAACGTATGGTAACATGTTGCTTCACTGCTGCAGTAAATAACAGGTCGTCGTTACGTCTCTCATCCTCTCATTAGCGCACATGCCAGTGCACACAAACACAGTCACGGCGTGCGAGGACCTGTTCGCTGTAATATGGGGGCGTAAATACAGACTAATGGTAGCTGTCCTGTTTGTAACACTCGCCTTAAATGTGTCTGGAGTCTCTTAGGAGAAATAACACTGGATGTTTTGTACCATTTTGTTTATTCTTGAGTTTATTAATGGCGTGTTTTAGCCATAAAGAGGTCTGAGATCTAAAAACTGATCAATGTTGTGGTTAGTGTAAATTCAAACCTTCTTTGAATGTTCTTTGAATGAGGTCCTTAACCCAGTTATTATAATTTATATATAAATTATAGTAAAAAAAAACAAAAAACATAATCAGTATTTCATTAAATAAATTATAAGTACTAAATTTAAATATTGTTTGTGTATTATGAATATATAAAATTAAGAATATAAAGTTGTAAATAAAATGCATCTTTGTGAATCACAGTTCTCCGTTAGAATTTTAACGAATTTAACGAATTTGCAGCAGTGATTAAACGCAGCAAACCTCCAGCTATGAGACCTGTGGTGTCTGAATTATTCTACGATTAAATGGTTCTCAACACCAGGATTCATAACGGAGTGTGTGCACAGACCCGCACATTTTCCAATAAACTTCAAAACTTCTCAAACTGCATTTTAATAAGTGGAGGATAGAACACCGGCGCGAGAGAGTGAGCGGGGTCGTTTCCCATCTGTGACAGCCAGTAAATCAGAGCGGCCGGGCTGGAAGGCGGCCTTTTGGCTTTGAATGGCGTCTTCTGTTTCCCATCACGGCTCACAGAGGCGCTATAGAAAGGTCCAGCGGTTCTGTGAGTCCGAGAACGTGGCTGTTCAGAAAACCTAAACGCTTTTAAGATGTAATGCATTTGGCACAGTAATGGAGAGGAATGTGACCGGGTGTCAAACGCCACATTAAATGTCCAATTATGAGCACATGATAGAAATGTGAAGAATCCTCTCTGGTGAATCACCATAAAACTCAAACATCCCCTGAACTAACAGTCTACTGTCTAAAGCAACTACCATGTGCTCATAATTGGACCTCGGAGCATTGGAAGGTCGTCTGGTCTGACCAGTCCTGTTTGTTTTACACCACGTGGTTGGTCGGCTGCATGTCCATTGTTTCCTGGGGAAATGGTGTTGGGAACAGGACCTACAGTACCTAAACATTTCTGCAGACCAGGTGGCCATAATATTTATGTATATGTACTTTAGGTCCAGTTTACTGGTACACCCTTGGGGTTGGACCCCCTTTTGCCTTCGGATCTGCTTTAAATTCCTCATGGCATGGATACAACAAGATACTGGAAACTTTCCTCAGATATTTTGGTGCTCATTTGATTTCAGATGATTTGAGCTTTGGGGCATTTTCCTGTGGGAGTACCCACCAGAAGATGGTACGCTGAGGGCGTAAAGGGGTGCACACAATCAGCGACGATATTCGGGTAGGCTGTGGGGTTTAAATGACACCCGGCAGGTATTAAGGGTGCCACATTGGGCCAAGAAAATCACACCATTACAGCACCAGCAGAAATTGAGACCTGTCAGTGTGGGAGTCTTATTGAGCCCAAAGGAGGCACCTTGTGTGATCTTCTGGTGCTATAGCCCATCTGCTTCAAGGTTGGACATGCCTTTTCAGCCAGAGAACTGCCCTCAATTGATACTTTTTCTTATTAATTCTGTTTAAAGTTGATTAAATCGCCTTCCTTCTGTGCTGCTGTGTGATTGGCTGATTAGATAATTGTATTAAGCAGTTAAACAGGTGTACCTAATAAAGTGGCCGGCGAGTGTATCCACCTCTGTTAGCGCTTCGCCACATCGTCCGTCCATCTTTATTCCTCCTTCCTCTCTTTTTTTATTGTTCGTCCAACCCGCCCTGCATCTCCAAAAAATATCCGTCCGTCTCGCTCTTTCTCTCACGTGTACACACACACGCACGCACGCACACACACACACACACACACACACACACACACACACACACACACACACGAAGGTGCTTATCTAATGTTCAGGATTAAATTCAGTTACCCCTCAGGGGACTGGGTTAGGAGATGTCAAAAAGATAGATGGGCATCGCTCTGGAATACCAACGCCCCAAAATCATTTTGCATTTGCGTGTTCGTGTGCGTGTGTGTGTTCGTGTAATCTTACACCAATATAGACAAACACGCAATTTCTGTGTCCTCCTTCCTCCTGAAGCATTAGATAAACATGAAAATGGAAATTGGCTCCAAGTGTGGCACTCATAACTGTATAATCTTTTACTAAGCGCATTTCCAGATAAATCAGCATTTGATTAAATTAGATGAGCGTCAGAGCGAAGCAGAAAAGGCACTTTTATTAACGTACCTACCGATAGACTGTCCTTCCTAAAATATGCCTGCTGTTTGCATATCTAACATTTCTTCTGTTAATACTCCATAAGCACAACGGGCTTCGTTATGAGCAACGATTTTTAAATCTCCTCAAGACAGAGGCACTGTGGGAATTGTAGTTGTCTGCAGCCTGAAGCTGTGGAGCTGTTGAGGGAAGCGAATATGGATTTATCCGTCTCTCTCTGTAAGGGCACGGCTTCAGTTTTGGATCCGAATGTGTGTATTTGCAATGATACAAGTTGTTTAGATACTAAACGTCTTATTTTCTGTTGATAAAAGTGGTTTAACCATTTACGGTACTAAACTAATCATTATGCCCATACATATATTTATACACTTGTACTTTAAAGGCTATAAAAATAATTAGAGTGTTACAGACACATCACATGACCAGCCTCTACTCCAGGATCACCAGAGATTCAGGTGGGCCTCTGGCAAAGTGGAAAAAACATACACATCGCTGGCCTTTATAACTTTTGGTTTCAGGAACCATCTCAGATTTTATACTTTGTAGCATTAACTACTTAAATCCTCTAGCCAGTTCGTAGCCCGCCTCAGGAGAGGTGTGTTCTGTGAGCTCGCAGTATTTGAGATGCAGTGCAACCACTTTATCAGTGGCAGATTCGATTCACGATGATTTATTAAAAGTTCGTTGAAGATGTTCCTTTTTTCGTGAAGTGTGCAAAGCAAGCACAAAAAGCCGAATTTAAACCAAACGACTAGGTTTAAAATTGTAAACAACACGTACTGTCACTGTTTTTTAAATAACTAAGAGAAAATGCTTTGTCTTCAAACACCAGCAATAAAATAGAAATGTTTACCTTTCCTGTCTATAAATGTAAAAAAAGGTCCCTATAGCACAATTAAAAGAAGTTAATTAAAGCAGTCTCAGTCAGAACAGGATGCAAGTATCACCACACAATCTGGTTTTCAAAAAATGCAGTTGCAGCAGGCAATGACGACCAATAGTGGCTGAGGGTGCAACTTGTAGAGTGAAGGAAATGTCCAGTTAGGATTCGTACCAATCCCCCCCAAGACCCCTGACCAGCATAAAATGGGTAAAAGTGTTCTAAAATTGGTTTCGAGTCTTGTCATTCGTTTCAGGGAGGCTTGGGCATTTCATTTGGTCATGACCGGATTTGCTCCGGTTCCTAACGCACGACCCTGACCAGGAGATAATATGTGGGGGAAAAAACTATGGTTTTAATTAATTTAATCAGTAGTGCTACATGTTTAGGTAATACTGGCACAGACCTTGGCTTCATTTAGTAAGTTTACAAGCGCTCCTTTGCCCTGCGACAAAATCAGTTTTTGACCCAAATACGAATCTGTGGAGTCACTCATGCAAAAGGATTTCATTGCTTGAAACCCGTCTACGAATTTACTTTAGAAATCTCGTAGCACACCTCTAGGCGTCTAGAACTCGTCTGATGGGGGGGCGTATCCTCACAAGAGTCTGGTGCCCCTGTACTGATGACTGGCTGTTACCTGTGCCCTTGGGCTACTGTTTAGTGATTCTGTGGCCCCTGCCCTTTCGTCATGCAGCCATTTCTGAAGGCCTAATGAATTTAAAGACCTTGAGATGCTCTGTCTGACAGACTCTCTGCTCCTGGACCTGCATGTATTTATTTGTATGTGTTCAGTGTCTGACAGGAGGAGGTTGTGCAAAGGGAACCGGGCTGAGGAGGAACACAGTACTCATATGAAGACATGCCAATCATGGGATATGCCGAGCGACCGGGCCATGGCTGGGCTCCCAACAAATGGCATTTATGTCAGACCCACTTTCCACCCAAAGTCGAGCTCTCTAATCCATCCCTACGTATTCTGAGGTGTTTGGTCTTAACGCTCGATGATGTCGCTCTCACCGTGTGGCCATTAAAGTTGCTGTTTTATTTGTTTGGTAGCTTGTAGTAGCTGCATTAGTACCCTGGCACCATGCTGGCACAGCAGTCACGCCGTTAGATGAACTTGCGAGACCAGGTTTATTGAAAAAGACAGTATTCGGGGATGCTTTCTTAAGCAAAAAGCTTGCAAAGGTTCTTGAGATGGACACTAAATTTCTGAGAAATAAGCTTCAACTCTCATGTTGCATTTTGCAGCTTATAATATTCAGTTTGAAACACGTTCTGAATTCATGTTCGTACTTATTTTCATTATTTAGTTTGATACGCACAGAGGACAGGCGTCAAACCAAATGTTCAAAACATTTTCGTGAACAAGAAATGGAGGTGATGGTGGAAGAAAAAGTCCTCCCTAGAAATTATTATTAGTACTATTATTATTATTAGTAGTAGTAGTAGTATTATGTAACGTTTCCAATAATACCACTGTTCTTTCATAGGAATCTATTTGTAGAATGAAAATAATTTAATTTAATTTAAGAATGAAATTAAGGAGAAAACAGAGAGAGAGAGATTTTCCTGTTCATATTCAGGTTTTTCACTGACTCAGTTTGCAATATTTTCACTTTACAATGGGAATCTGATTAAAAAGAACATAAATACACAGCAGAAACCATATTCTGGCCAATTTTAATTCAGTCAGTCTGTGTTTCCAACTTAGTGCTTTTGATGCTATTCTTAGCAAGGTATTTTAAAAAAAAGAAAAGATGAGTATAGTGGAGAGAGCAGACTGCTGCCACCTTCTGGTGTGGAGCTTCGTTCCGTTCCGTTCGTTTTCGCTCCATTTCTCTCATACCTTTCCTGCTCCGGATGTTCTGTTTTTCCTCCATCCGTCTGTCCTGAAACCACAGGCCTTTCTACGACCGCGTACCACACACACACACACACACACACACACACACACACACACACACACACACACACACACACACAAAGCAAGACGGCATGCATACAGAGTGATGTACTAGCCTGTAAATATAAAACCCTCGCTTCCTGCCTGGTGCTGGTTGGTTTCATGATGGCAGACAGACGGGTGTTTGAAACCTAATATGACTCAGAGAGAAACCCCGTCATCTTTCACTCTACCTCGCCCAGAGAAAATCTTAATGTCCTCTCCTAGAGACCCTTGAGTTTTGAAGAACAAAAACGTGCAAATATGGAGGATGTTGTACAGTTAGGGCCGGTGTTGGCCCCACCGTCTCAGACTCGACCTTGCGCACACGAGGAGCGTTTCCCAGTCAGCAGAACGTTTGGTCTCAGAAAAGCACCGATCAATAAGGATAATTAATGACGCCTGCTGCAGTAATGGGCTCAGCGGTCGTGCCGTTCCTCCACACAGCCAGAGCAGGGCCGAGGCCGCAGGCTGCCACTCACCTGAGGGCGGGAAGCAAATTAAAATCTTCTTCACGTCGGCCCGTCGTGCTGCACTTTTAATTAAGCGCTGCTCTGCGTTTAATATTCGGTGTTAACGGCAGAGAGGAGGATACTGGAGGTCTGACATGACCAGCTGTCTAATATTGGTATGGCTTTTTTTTTTTTTTTTTTTTTTTTTAATGCAGGAGCATAAATCACCTGCGACGCACCAATTTCATTCGGGGCGGCCTTGAAAAATGCAATTCAGCAACTCGCAGTGGAAATTGGAAGCCGCTCACCTGTGGTACGTCCAGTAATCTGAGGGCAAGACTGACCTGTAGCAGGCAGACAAACCACACGGCAATGTGATAAGCTAAGTAAAGGCGATGGCCGTCAGCGGGAGGGGATGGGACACTCTGCTAATTAAAAAATGTTCGTTTATGGGTTCCTTTCAAAATCTAGGAATCATCTCGACATGACTGACGTTTTCACCGCACTCCAACTTTCAGGCCAAAATTTGGAATTTAATTTCCTGTAATGTTTAGACGCTTCTTGGCCAGCGCCCAACTGGCAGGCTGTAAATTCAACGTGGCCTGAACTCGCTGGCAGAAGAGTGACGGAGAATCTGTTCTGATGAAAATCTCACCCCCACCCCCTGAGACCGTAATAGCTTTCCCATCTGTAAATGGAATCGAAAACTTCGAACAGCGATCAGCTGGAACGTTTCAGCGTACCCGAGTTGTGTAGGATCTGTTTTGTAAACAAAGCGTTTCTGAGTTCGGGAGTGGTGTGCGCTGGCATTCCTCAAAGTCCAGAGCCACTTCAGCACTGACGCTCGACCGGTTGCGTCTTTCGTGCCGTGGACCTGATCCCAGACCTGCTCTGGTAAGCCGGGGACGTACGAAACACGTGGACCCAGATCTTTGAACGAGGCCAACCTGTTCTTCGTCACACGCTCCCCTAAATTCACAAACTGTCAGCATAATTACATCTACTTCAAACAATATGTTGAAGTGTATATTTTCCGTTTTCGAGCTCTCTGGACTTGACAAGATTGATACCGAGACAAACAAATATGGTTGGATGTTTTCAAACACGAAATTAACTTTGGAAGGAGATTCGATCCCCGCTGGAAACATTTAACCCACGAGGGGTGCAGGGGGTCGAGCGAGGGGGAACCTCGAGGGACCTCTTTGGCAGATTAATCCTGCTTCATGTAGGGTCGCACAATTAAACGCTTTATTGGAGGTCGTAAAATAAACAGACAGACGCAAGCGGCTGCCGAAGCGTGGTCACGTGGTTTTTATTGAGGCCTCGGCCTCCGACTGGTTTTCTTCAACGGGGCTTTCACCTGACGTTACCTGTGATTTAGGGTGTTGAGGTTAAATGGCAAGAGAACGATTAATCCGAGGTGCGGTGGCACCTCACCCACGTGGTCGTCGGGATCCGGGCACATGCCCCCGCCAAGCATTTCTTTTGGGACCTGATCAAGAAATGCCAGAACGCATACATAATGTGGACAATGATTTGTGAGATTTTGCCAGTTTTATTAGGTCCATGTCCCATTTAAGACTTTCTGCATGATTTAGATGTTCTCTCACACGCACACGCATGTCTTCCTATCGTAAAGAAGACTGTCCATTGTCCATATAAAACTGGGACTTTTCAGTCCCTGCAGGGACGTTTGGTCCCAACACACACACACACACACCAGTACATACACCCACCCCCCCCCCCCCCCCCCCACACACACACACACACGCACAACACATGTACATGGCTGTGCAGATGCTACAAACAAACAGCACCAAGGGAAATCACTCTTTTGCTAATTGATAGATCAGCCCTGATCCCTGATAGATAACATGCGGACAGCTGGGGACCGCTCTCATTTCAGCCTCTCAATCCCGCCAACACCCCCCCACACACACACACACACACACACACACACACACACACATCGCAAACATTCATACATACATCATACGCGCTGAATCCCACAACTTACGTAAATCTACCATGTTAACCGCAAAGCCCTATTGTTTGCATCTAAATATCTAGGCTGCTACTTTCGGGAACTGTGAAGCAACCGAAGGAACCGGCATGGGCCTTTGGATCCGGTCTTTGTGTTCTCATGCTTTCGAAATAACATCGAGTCTCATTTCAGAACTTGCAAATCACACAAGGGTTTTTGTTTACTTCGTTTGCACGTCGCTCAAACAAAGCCTGATCCCTTTTTAAGGTTATCTGGGATTTATTTTGAACAGACCTTTCTTGAGAATGGCAGGCTTTTGTGCTCCTTTTTCGTAGGACAATCTAATCTGGTGTCATTCTTCGAAATTTAGATAGGCAGGCCTGTTTTTAAACAGACAAAAAAGTCAAGTTAGCAACTGTTTAAGAGGCTTTGATAGCGGCGATCTGTCAGAAGGCTGGAGGTAACCAGAATGGGTTTAAGAAGTAACCAGAATGGGTTTCGTGTTACTTAAACCTGGAAGAATCTTGGTGTTCCCGTAACTTGAAGTGGAACACACTCATGGATGAGTTTAAAGGTGAAAATGCCACAAGAACTCAGGATTGGCACTAAACAGCCATGTCGCTGTAGTTAGAAAGCGGCACTGCCCGTCTCTCATCCTTTCATTTCTTCCTTCCTCTCTTTCTCTCTGCAGCCCAGAAGCCATAACAATTAGCTCTAAGTGGGCTGATGGTTGACACACTTTTAAAGCGGAAAACTAAACACGTTTCATTGTGTGCACGCATGTGTTTATTTGTTTGTTTTTTTAAACTGTGTTTGGGCAGATTGGGGTCCACATGATTGCCTGGACCCAGGGTCTGACAAAGGTCTTTATTTCAGTTTGTTTCTTCTACACATCCATTACGAGAACCGACCGTTTGATTTAACGCATCCCAGGCCCGGATGAGATAATCTATGTTCTTTATTTGAATTGTGAGCGGTCGTAACGTTTTATCATGTACATGTAATCGCCTCAAGATGTTTGATCGCTGACGTCTTCCCTACGATAAAGGGGACCCGAAAAAGGTCCTTACTTTTATTACTGGTGCTGTATGTGTTTCATTAAAAACCTAACCCCGGAATTTTCTCCCTCCTCCAAGTCTTTACGGTTTGGATTTACAGAGCAGATTACGGCTTGTGCATGGACTGTGTCTTTCATTTTAATATCAGCTCAGAAACTGTTCATCTTGAACCTTGGGTTTCTAAGGAAAGAGTTTCTTGGGTGCCTTATGTGAGGTGTAAATCGTAACGATCGATTATGAAGGTGTTACAAAAAATATAAGGACAAAAGTATTGGGACTCCCTCCTTTTAACATTATTTTGTACTATGTCTGTGGGAACTTGTCCATTGTAAGGTGGATGAGAGGACCTGGTTCACAATCTCTATTCTGGTTCATCGCAAAGGCATTCGATGGAGTTGAGGATGGAAAGGGCCTTTCCCAAACTGTTGCCCTAAATTCAGAAACGTACGGTTGTTCCAGAACATTTTGGTTATGTGGAATCGTTAGATTTCCCTTCATGTAACTAAGGGGCCAAGTTCAAGGATCAAGTCTATTAACTACATTCATTCAAGACCAACGTTCATAAAGACAAAGTTTCTGAGATAAGGCAGCGACCCTGTTTGTCAGACGAGCATATTTGTTGGTGTTTAAAGTTTCTGGATGGCGTTTAATTAAAGAAAGTCCGATAGCATAATTCTGCTATCGTTCAAAAGGGTACTTGGTCTGTAATTTCCTGTCTCCGAGCAGCAACCGTCAAAAGTTTCTTATCACCTCCAACATAAATAATGATGGCCACACCAAAATTAGAGACTCAAAGAGAGGCCTTTGGAGCGTTTGCATACATCGCAGCTGGTTTTGTTTTCGTTTGTCACCTCATTTTATAGGAAAGCTTTTCTTTTTTACTGCTTTCTCTAATTGAAAACATGACAGGCCGCCCCAGCTACCGATGAATATAAAGGTACAATTTAAAAAGCCATTAGCGCCAGCGGCATCACGGCCTGTCAAAAAGTCAATACTCGGTTCTTTATGTGTCTGTGAGCAAACACGGAGTAATTATCCGCTTTATTAGGGAGCAGAGCCGCTCAGCAATAACGATCAGCTCAAATAAGTCATTCATTACTGTCGACTACACCTGACTCCGGGCTTATTAAAAACATTAATAATGGAAAATAAAACCTAATTAGTAAACAAATGCAATCACTCAAAGCTGCGGTGGAAGGAAATATGCACTCTTCGACTTCTGGAGCTCAGTACGAGGAGGCGTGCGAGAGAGAGGGAGAGAGAGGAGCCAGGAAATGAGTGAAGTTTTTTTCCTTGGGTTTAATGAAAATCAAAAGAGCAGAAGTGGGAAATTAAGTACGGGTTGTTTACCTCGACGAGACAGCGCAGAGCAGGGGGAACAGGAAGGGCAAAATGAAACAATCCCTCTTTATTTCCTCTCTCTCCTTATTAGTTATCACACAGCTTCCATCGCCACTTGGCCCTCGGCGACTCAACATTCAATTAGCGCCTAACGAGGCCTAATGCACAGCTAAATGCATGCCAAATACAGGAGGGATAAAGAAATGTACCTGGAGCCGTAAATTCACCCATGTCTACGAGACTGGGGTCATAACACCTGCATAGACTGGACCGGACCACCCCTTTAGGCATCAAATTAATACTAAGAAAGTGGCACCAGGAGGAACAAACAGAGATCGATAGCCTTGGCGTGCCAGGTCCCGGCAGAGCTGGAAGCTCTCGTTTTGGTTCTTTACAATGCCAGAGACAGCGATTGTGAGTGAGGGAGGGAGTTGGAGGTTACAGGGAGCAAATAAAGGTTTTATAAATGTGCTGTAATGCATATATTAAGGTTCCTGCAGGCAGATATATCAGAAGAGAACCAATTAACACCAGCCCTCAGCCCTAAAACAGCCATAAAACCCGTCCTGATCCTACTCGTGTGATTAAACACGACGAACAGGGGGCCTTGAGGTCCTGGCCGTGCCACCCCAGAAGAGGCGGGCAGGAAATTACTTTAATGCTCGTGACGGGGAGAGGACGGCGCGAGACAGAAACTGAGCCGGCAAGAGAACCTTCCTGTTGTCATAACCTCATCAAGCTTTCCACTAAATCCTCCCCCCACCCCCTCGCACCCCGTCCCCCCTCGTCGGCGGCGCATGAAACGCAGAGCACTTTACATAAGATTTATTACATCCAAGCAGAAATATTATCTTCTGAAGATGCCATTCATCAACCTCACTCTGAAACGGCACTGAATGATATGATGAAATTATGCAGATCGGGAATGTCTGAGGGAGGATTCCATTTGGTAACCTTGGCAACCCTCAGGTAGTCTCGCTCCCGCCCCCGAGAGCGCCGATTAATCACGGCGCGTTTGGAGCGGGTGGTGTAGGGACGGGTGCTGGAGAAACTGTAACTAATTGGTGCATAACCACTAATGAGGGGGACATATGGCTGCTTCTATGGATTGATTTGCTTTGTTGTGGGGTTTTTTTTTTTGTCATTTGTATAAATTTTGGCAAGTTAAGACATCCAACTTCCGCTCCTTTTGTGAGCAAAAGTATTGGGACACACCTCTTGATCTGTGGGTTCATGTCCCGTCACCACAGATGGTGAAATTGCTTTTCAAACTGTTATTGAAAACCGGAAGCGTTTAGGAACCATGTGTCAGACCACGTAAAGCGGGGGCACCCATTGCTGAAAAGTCACCGACACTCCGCTGATCCAATAACTGTAGGGTTCCAAACTTCCGGCATTAACATCAGCACCAAACCTTGGCATCAGGAGATTCATGGCTGAGCAAGCATTATATCACCAAGATGGGTGTGAAGCATTCTGCCACTGGACCCTGGAGCAGTGGATACATATTCCGTAGAGGAAGTAGTCACACCTCTCTATCTGGCAGTCCTGGTTTGGAAAAAATTTGATGTCGGAGCTGTGGTGATGCTATGGGGCTCTTATGTTTCCTTAGTGAAATTAAGTCTTAACGCTTCTGCATAACCGAGATGTTTTGGAAAACGTTGTGTGAACAGTTTGGGGAAGGACCTTTCCCATACCATTAAGGCATGGTGGTGTTTAAAGGAATTTACTTTAGAAGAACCTGTTGGGGCCCTGACCTTGACCCTGCCGAACAACTTTGGGATGAACACAGGACGTTAGTCTGTGTACCTGTGCTCCTTTTCCGCCCCGATTATCCTGCAGCGTCAAGAGGCCCCGTCATGAGAATTCATAAAAGTAGAGTCAATCGCTTAAGGCGACCAAGGATCGCTGAGACTATTTAATAGAACATAATTACCTAACATCTCCATATACATTCCAAAACGGGCCTTTTTTGCTCGACTACGTTTGCTTCACGTTTGCGAGCAGCCTGTAAATCAATTAGAATGTCGCCACGTGTTCCCCCCAAAAAACGTAGCCCGTCACAATTAAGACAGACGCTCTAGTACCTGTTTGTACCCGGCATCAGGATGGGATGCAAACGAAATGGAAATTTCTGCAGATTATCTCAGCTGTACTGGAATAAGTCTGAGTTACAGTTCAGAGAAGCCCGGCTGGACTTCACAATCACAGCCAAGCTCTTTGATTTCTTTTTTTTGTTTTTTAGGTGTTTTGTCCTAATTCCGAAGCTCATAAATGCGATTTATTAAAGCTGAACAGCTCTTGTATGGCTAGTTTTAGTTTGTACAGATTTATAGTTTTTGACTTTACAGCACAAATCAGTGTTTTTTGAGCAGCAGCTTTGCAGTGCTGGGGTTTGAACCCTGAACCCTCTCGTTCATACCCTAGCAGAATAACACACTTAAAAAAAAGCACTCACAGGGATGTTCCTTCACTTTTCTGAAAAGACAACTGCCTCCAAACTATGTCGGAACTCATTTGCCATTAAAGACAAACTTATTTCACTGTCTGCAATTTAACCATCGTGCAAAGTACTGGACAAAATCCGGCCAAGGTACCAGCACAAAAACACATTCCTTAGCTTTTTTCTACCAAAAAAATGACAAGACAAGCAGACGGCAAGACGTGACAATCATTGTGGCCGATTCCTTTGCAAATGACGCTGTCCTGATTCGGGTGCTTAAAAGAGACCGGCTCAAACAGTTTTTTTTCTCTGCTAAAAATATCTACCAATCCAATCTGTATTTGCTCCACCTGTTAAGTCGATCTAATAAAGTGTATGTGATTCTGTGGCAGAAATTGAGTTCTGTCAATCAAATCAACTCACAACTTACAAAAAAAACAAACAAACCCAAGAGTAGATTGTTACGTTCATGGTTCTCTTCAAACATAAGCTGTTTTGTGACCTGCTGAAATGTTCGTGATTGCAATGACAAGTCAAGCTACATGTAGTGTAGCAGAACAGTCCGCTGGCTCTCGTGCCATCACATATTGGGCTGATTTGTTTTCCTCGGGTTGCGTATTTGTAGGAAGTTGCTATAAAGTTTAGCCTTATTGGCTTTTCTTGTAACTCATTGTCCTTGTTACGGAGCCACTCTTAGCAAGCAATTCAATTTTACAATTACGTCGGGTTTCACCCGGATCAACTTGCCAAAGCTTCACCAACCGTAACAGGGAGCGAGTCATTTTCCATCCTCTGAAACCGAGAGCGCGTCTTCTTATCTAAAACATGCTTTCTCAATTTAAGAGTTTACTTCACGCTCACGGTAGACTTCAGAGCGGCCCGGTGTGGGTGTGTGTGAGGCTTTGTCCTCTCTGAGATGGTAGCTGACTGAGCAGGGGGATCTGCTGCAAAACTTATTTATTCTCATCTATAGAGATGGAACACTACATCCATGTAGCAGCTCATTTTTAATTTCTGTACTCCGGAATGTAAAGTGGTGCTGGAAATTCTCTGGATTTCTGCGTAAACTGGCATCGCTCTGGGCTTTTAGAATCAAGAGTATAACAACCCGCGAGGTCACAAAGGGACCCAGGGTCACTTCTAAATAAACGAAGGTCCATCTCAGATCAGGAGAACACTGAATGATCGAGGTGCAAAGAGAAAGCCACTGGTCTTCTTTTCAGAAAAAACATTGCCAATCCAGAATGGAATGTGGTGGCCTAGTGTTTAAGGTCCAGGGTTCAAATCACAGTCCTTAAAACCCACATTTGCTTTGATTGTATGATTGTATCAGCTGTAAAGATAAGGGTCTGCCAGAATGACAAATTTTAAAACGTTTTGTGGATGGATGAGACCAATAAAGGTTTTTTGCTTTAAATGAGGAGGAGTTTGGAGAAATAATAATAATAATAATAATAATAATAATAATAATAATAATAATAATAATAATAATAATAATAATAATAATAATAATGCGTTGGATTTTATATAACGCTTTTTCCAGAACTCAAAGCGCTTTAGACTTGCATTATCCATTCATACCATACCCGGTGGTGGTAAGCTACTATGTAGCCACAGCTGCCCTGGGAAAGAACCTTATCCCATCTGTGGAATGTGGTGGCGGTAGTATCAAGGTTCAGGCCTTATCATAAGGAATAATGAGTTCAGAATTATAGTATGTTTGTATTTATACAGATATTTGTCCGTACGTTGAATCCTGAGAGAATGTGGCTCACATGTTAATCTACAAAAAATAGTTCAAAAAGAATAAAATGTTTGAATGGCCAAGTCAAAGTCCGGACTTTACTCCGGTAGAAATGTTTCTTGAAGACCTGAAGCGAACAGTTTACTCTAACGGTTTAAATTAGAACCAAACTGGTTTTAATTTGCGCTCCCGCTTTCTGCTACGCTAAGCTCTCTTAATTTCATTAGCTCCGAACCTGTTGGGTGCCTTCAGAAACGGCCACACTCGAAGAATAAAAAGGCTCAGTCTTACCAGCCCCCCCCCCCCCGCCTCCCCTCCTCTTTTTTTTTCGGCTCTTCAATTATCAGAATCGTTCTCTTTCAACTGAAATGAATGTTATTGAAACCAATTAGCATAGACTGGAAAATCTCCCATTAATGAGAGGAGTGAGGGTGAGTAAACAGAAATGAAAAGATGAAATTAGAGGAGAGCTCCTTCTTGTTGGCCCGGAATAATTACACGCTTAGTCGCCTAATTGTCTGGTGAAAAGCGCTGCCGCGATCGGAACAGATTGCCGTGTTCATTAGGCTGCAATGGGCCACCTGCTGCTGGGGCCCATGCACGTGCCTCTCCCGAGGGGGGTGTTTTTGTTTTGTTTTTTTTTCTTTCCCTGAAAAAATGTGAATAAGAAATAACGTTGCTGCTTGACTGCCGGAGCATGGCGAGGCATCACACGTCACATCGAATTGCTCGTAGATGATGAAAAGTTCGAGATCGCGGCCGCATTAACGGCACCCTTTTAATGCAAAGGGTTCATTCTGCATCCAGTATTCAGGCCGTATGCAAGTTCTGCCGTGGGACGCTCAATTAGATTATTAAAGTTAACGCTGAATAAATCTGGATCCCTTTCTGCCAGGATAATAAGGGGGAAAAGGGAGTGGGGTTTTTTGCATCTAATAAAATATTGATCACTTACCCCGAAGGAGCGACCTTTGCATATGCTTGGTCCTCATTATGTCGTCTCGCATCTACGAAGGATACAAGGCCGTCAGGATGAAATCACATTAACAAATCTGCGTAAGTTACGCAAAAACATGAACTGTGGGGTCCTAAATTTACTGCAAATTTAATTATGCAGTACTTTTTAACAACGGAGTGGCGTCTCAAAGCACCTGTACAAAGATCTAGATCCACAGCCCCAACTGAGCAAGTCTAGGGCGGTAGTGGCAAGGAAAATCTCCTCAAGGAAGAAACATTAAGGACCAGAACTCAACAAGGGACAAGACATGTTACATATAAGAATTCAACTAAGTTACTTAAAGTTAGTTAGGTTAAATTACTTAGTTTTATAGTAGTTGTTTAAATATAGTATAAAATATAATCATATATAAACTAAAATTACAACTTTTCAAAGAGGACCTATTTAAATAAATAATAATACTTTATAATAGATTTTAACAAATGAAAGATACGTTAAGACGAGTGTATATTATAAAATAGACTCTATAAAACTAGAATATAAGACAATAATGTACAATAATGAAAAACATAATTTAGAAAAATAACCATGAGAGGAAACCTATTGGAAAACAATAAATTAAATAATACACTTATTAAATGAGAATGTATTGTGAACAGTATGATATAAAATTATAGAATGATTTATAATATATAAAATATAAATATGAAAATGAAGAGAACATATTTAAAGAAAATATTATAAATAAAAAGACCATGAAATTAGAGAAATTACTAAGTAAAATAAAATAGACAATATAAAACTATAGAATTTGAGAATAGTCTATACTCTATATAATAAAATAAAGACAAACCTGTATAATATTTAAAAATTAAGAGGGCATATTTAAAGAAAATATAATAAATAAAATAAGAGACTAATAAATGACAGAGAATATATTATGAAGAGCACAATAAAATATACATATAAAACTATAGACTTTAAGAAGTGTATATAAAATAATATCTTTTCATAATAAAATAATATTTAAAATGTTCTAAAATAAAAAAAATATATAAAAATTATAGAGATCCTATTTAAAGAATACATAGAATATAAAAATATAGTGTACATAATAAATAAAATAATAAATAAGTTGTCGGACCCCCGTCGGGTACATTTTGGTGGCATAGCAGCCTCAGTCGACCTGGGGGGAGGGGGGTCACTATTGCTCTCTGACTGCCCTAAGAATGACTTTAATGGAGCTGGAGCTGAAGAGCATCTTGTCGTGTGGACTGGAACTGGTACTGAAAGCAGAGCTCACAGAGAAAACAGAATATGTAGTTAGGGCTGTTAGGAACGCAGGCTGTCTTAGCAGAATGAGTGCAGCACTGTTTATAACAGCTTCTTTAGTCCATGAAAGATGAAAATTATGATAAATGAGGAGTCCAAACTTACTGAGATGTTTTTAAATTATGGTATTGGCATTAATTTGTCCTTCTTCCACTGCATGGACATAAAGTTGAAAGGTCTTGATGGGGAAATGACATGGTTGGTTAACTCCGTGTGAGTGATTGGGTGGGTGTGGAGGGTGGGGGGTTGCTAAATACACAGAGATGGGCTTGATAAGAGGGCGTGTTTGGGGGGCTTTCAGGACATTTAATTTCCGGCCAGCTATTGAGAGGACAATCCCACTAACGTGTCTCTGCCTGGCCCCGCGCTCGTTTTGTCAGGGCAGGTGAATATTCAGTTGTATTAATATGCCTTATCAGAGGTTTTATGCTAATCGGAGCAGATTTTCCAGCATCCAGGTGCGTCCTACAAATGTGAGCGTGCCAGCGATTAGCGAAAGCACCCGCGAGAAGGGGATCAGATTAGGCCTAATATCTTCTAGCTCATCATTTTTCATACGGACTAATTTGACGCAAAGCTCGGGCCTGGAAACGTAAGACAAGACGAAAAGAAACAGGGGACGCCAGAGGGGGGCAAATGAAGTAAAAGCATAACCAAATTAGGGAATGAAATACTGAAATATCAGCCTAACTACCTCCGAAACCTCTCTCTTCCTCCCTCTCTCTCTCTCTCCTCCTTAGACACAGCATCCCCTGGGGGTGACAGGCCTCTTTAATTGATTTACTTTGTGTGGAATTACACGTCCATCAAGCCTGGCCACACTCCCCGCTGCACATGTCGCACACACACGTAAATATATCGACGTCTCCAGGACAAGAACAAGTGACGGACTTGAATGGATGGACGGCTAAATGGAGGGATGTTTGGAGGGGAAAAAAAGGGCACAGGGCTTTTTCTTATTGGTAAATGCCACTATTGTGTTTCTTCAGCTAGTGTTTGGGTTGGCAGTTCGTGAATCCTTAGAATAAACAAGAGATGGTTTGGTTTCTACTGATGGAAGCACAAATCGGGCATATTTATACACATTTTTGAGCACTGCAGACATGATAAGTGATTAACCTGTTATTTTGGGGCCACTAGTGGCAGGGATAAACTCAAGCGGGAACTTTATGACCGTTAGAATACAACACGTAATTAGGATAACTCAAAAGTATTTTAGTGTTTTGACAGGTCTGACTCAAAACGCAGCTGTGTACAGGTGCTCCCTACTTTACATTGGGAATCCTATAATAAACATAAATAAACATTCAGTGAAAACAGTACTATTACAAAATAACATTAAGCTCTGTCTTAATGTAGTTTAATAAAAGTGTTTTGATACTTTTTGCTCTCAGTACTCTCCTCCACTTGATTTGTGTAATTATATATATAATTAAATAGCGCTTCTATCGAATTGAACCTCTTATTATGTATAATATCCCCACAATTCTGATCCTATTTGATCTCCTATTTTATCCTCCTATACTGTGTGTGTGTGTGTGTGTGTGTGTGTGTGTGTGTGTGTGTGTGTGTGTGTGTGTGTGTGTGTGTGTG
>JAVSBU010000064.1:1513710-1530907 GCA_033118015.1 Loricariichthys derbyi | reverse complement strand
ATAAGGTACATAGATGTGTGTGTGTGTGTGTGTGTGTGTGTGGGGGGGGGGGTTAAAAACAAAAGTGCAGGGAAGGTGGAATAACTGATCGATAGTAGAGGATGGATTTTGTCATTTTAAAAAGCCGCCGGCGGAAAAATAACCCGACGCTGGCCAGAGAGGTCACAAAAGTGAAGGAACTTTTTTTATTGTCACAAACTCTGCGCTCAACAAGTGGCCCAGATTTGATTTTGCGTTAGGGCACTTTCATGTCCTAGATACGGCGTGCAGCTCCTGCTTATTGAGGTCCATTTTAGACTAATTGCTGTTTGATCACAGCTGATGGGTTCTATTGGCAGTTGAAATGGGCTGAATAATGACGGGTTTAAGCTTATTTAAACCTCGAGCAAAGCTGACTGCCCGGCTTTACAAAGAGACAGAAGGGAAAAGATGCAATGCCTTAATGAAGAAGAATAGTGAGTGACAAAAAGGGAGGTTTTAGAAAGGTTGTGAAGGTTGTGGCTCACGTTTGGGAGCAGTGGTGCTGTGTGGGACAGCAAGAATTTTCTTTCCTCTTTTGAAATTACAGGATGTAAACTGGTAACCAGTTAGGGGAGTGATATGCCAGTGCACTTTAAGAGGGAACGGAAATAGTGAGCGAAGGCGTTAACTAGCATTTTGCCAGCAACATTGGTGCTTACCATTGGAGAATCTTATAGGAAGGAGCACACAAGAACCAGGATACCCTTGGAATCCACTTTGGTCCGGACCGATGTTCTTCAGCCATCGTTTGTCTCTGACGCCGCACTGTTATGCTTGAACAGGCAATTAGAGGGCACATACTTTTGCTCTGCTTGGATCTAACAGGCGAGTAAGAATAAGAACGAAGCCTGAATTAGCGGCCGACGACTTCACCTTGTTTGAAGCGCTTTCCGCCCTCGTGCAAAACTCAGGAAGGCCGAGTCAGAACTCAAGATTGCGTAAGGAGAAAACGGAAGGTCGAGAATTGATTTCCTCCCCGTTCTGAGTGCTTCTGGTGCGTAGATGGACGCCTGGGGCCGTAGCAGCGTTGCTGTAATCGCATAATCATCCCACGTCTTGCTTCTCTCCAGCATGGCCTCGTGGGAGTTCGCCGAGTGACTTGAGGGCCGGCGTCAGACTGGAGAGTGAGGTAGAGAAGCAGATGTTTGTTTTGGAGATCCATGGGGTGCGCCGTCTCAAATTGAAAACGAGCCCTTGCTTTTGCCACGCACTGGTTATTGCCTCCTCGTTCGCGCTTTCCCGTCTTTGGTGGAGGTGATTCGGCGTGTCCCAGGGCATGTTGTTGTTTTGTTTTTGGTTTTTTTTCTATTTAACATTTTAAATCGCAGCGTTTTCAGACTCCAAGGTCAGAGCCATTCGCTCTTTTCCCTGCTTTCCCTCCTCTCGCTATTTTCTTGCCCTTTCTGCAAATCAATTGCTTCTAAAGAGCTCAAATGGAGCACCACGACTGTGGTTGGAGGAAAAGCGCTGGTAGGGACACGGGCATAGATGTAGAAGACTAGATCATTTTTCCCAGGGTACAGAATTCTTTGCTCAGGGACTGGCACTGTGTAAAGATCTTGGAGGTTTTTATTCAGGTGTTGTTATGGATTGATGTGAAGTAAAAAAATCACACAAATCACCCCTTGTTAATTAAGGCCTAAAATGGGTGAAAGGCCTGTCTCTGTCTAACCTGAATGTCTTTGGTGCTAGGGCCTGAGAAGAACGTTGAACGCAGAGCTTTTTCTGATTTTGAACCTTGTGTCTTTGCGTAACTCAGTTAATCAATTCGTACCTGAACGAGTTTGTCTCAAACCGCGTTAGGAAACGAGTGAAAACCCGATGCGTTCAGCCTCTCTCTATTTCTCTCCGCAACTCGCTTCCCAACGTTCCATGTAGGTTGACGGTGACAGTCCTTGGCACTCGAACCCCACAGGGGGTCAGCCGCGCAAGGAACATAAAAGGCCAATTTAATTTAAGGCGTCCGCTGCTCCTGAGTATTTTAATTCAGACAGCTGTGACGGAGGAGTTAATATTTTACTTGTCAGAAGCCAGGTCCGGGCCACTGAATCATAGTAATTCTCATTAAGAGGCTCTCCCCGAGCAGCGCCCTAATTCGAAATAATGAAAGTAAAGACTGAGAGCGATTCTAATGTTGGCTGAGACCTATCTTTTAATATTCCCCCCTTGATGGATTAGGTAAGTGGGAAATTCATCTTGGATCATGGGGCCTAACTCGATAAGGGATCATTCCAGGAGTATTGCATTTTATAATAATGTCATTTAAAGTGTCGTCTTCCATTCCGACCGTCCCATACGTATGCTTATATAATGGCGCCAGAGGGATAAACTTTTACAGGGAATTGCACTTCCGCCCCCTTCTCCTCATGCTCGCTCTTTTGTTCTCTCTCCTCTTCCATCGTCCTACCTCCACACCTCCGTCTCCCTCCTCTCGCGCTCTTCCCTCTACACTTGAGCTTTTAGGTCTGCGGGCGCAGAATCAATCGCTCGGGCAGAATTTAAATAACTCGAGCGAGCGGATTATACGCATTAGGCTGATGGTGCGCGTTAATATTTAAGTGATTGTTGTAAATTAAATGGTGCGTGGGAACAGCTGTTAAGACGGCCTTGTGTTCAGGTGGAACAGGTTTCTTGGCTCATGGCCTTCCATTCCTGATTAAGCTCCTTTGGACTTTAGCAGGATCCCTGTGTTCTGGTTGTATTCTAATGAATTCTAACAATGGCCTAAGACTTTTGCACAGAGCTGTAGATGTATGAAAATGTAAATGATGATGGCTGGTGGATGGCAGTTAAACTTGTGTGTGTTTCTGGTCCTTTCCCAGTGTCGAAGATGACTGGGCTTTAAAGCTTTCAGAGCAAAGTACAGCAAGTGGCACATTAATGCTGTTTAATAATGTGGTAATCCATAAACTCGTTAATCGTAAGTGCAAACTGAGGAAAACAGAACTGTGGCCAACAAACAAACAAACTCAAACGTCTCTATTCTGCAGCTTTTCTTTATAGTCATTGATAAAGAGCAGCTTTGGGTAAAGTTTGTTGGTTTTTATGTGGAAACCCAACCCACAGCTATCAAAGGAGGATGATGTTACTCAGAACCCATAACCTGCTGATTCAGGGTGACTGCGGATCATTGAATCATCAGCCTTAATTAGTACATTATCCTACTGTTTGAAATTCAAGCTAAGAGAATCCAGCTGCCTTTTTAAAAACTTGTACAGGAATCATACGCTCAAGCACTTTACACGTCGAACATGATTTTTGGTGCGAATTATTCGGACGACGTTAAATTAATTTGAGCTTGTTTGTAATGATGGAATCTTACACGCTAAACGTGATTTTCTAGAAAATTCAAAGTTATTTTTCACCCTCTGTTGAATTGAAAAACAAAACTCACTGACCAATCAGCTTCGCTTCTGATGTTAGCATAGCAACGACCCAAATGCCCCAGTGTAACTGTGCAGTTTGGCAAGGTCAGGGGCACGTGATACCAGCTTTTAACATAACTGCTATTTAACGTGACTATAACAAAATCTGAACCAGGCAACAAAACCTGTTTGAATATTTTGCATTTTCATGTGTTTGGTGGAACGTCCTTAACGCTCTGTACGGTAAAGTCAGAAATTGTAAAATTGGTGTTAGGTACTTTATTTGCTATAGCAGTGCTGATTAATTTCAGTCTTAGTGATGCAGTAAATGTAAAACAGTAAAAGACATCGTAAATAAAATGTGTAAAATGCTGGTGGACAAAAGGAAAACTTTCAGATTTTCAATGCCAACTGGAATAAAAGAGCCGGGTTTTGATATACTGCTCTATCTGTAGAGTGTCGTGCTTTTTGGGATGCAGCTACCCTACTTACATATTTCAAATGATCTAATGTGACTTGAAGCTCCTACCATAAACAAAGAACATTTGGAAAACAGTCTTGCTTTTCCAATAACAAAAGGTCTTCATTTTAAAAACAGGTGCAAACCTCTGCTTCCCAAGCTCAGCATGTCCCATGGAGAAATCTTTCCTTTCCTGTCATTTCATAACGGCATTCGCCGCGAGCCTGTCGGCCGCCGATGAAGTCTTCTGGGTGTGACCTTTTAAAAGAGCCCCATGTACTCATTAAGATAAGAGGCAGTCCTACTCAGACCTTCTCCAAAATGACAAAGTGCTTTCTCTCTCTCTCTCACCCCCGCACACACGTCCCACGACAGCACGGCTCCCATGTTCCCCTTTATCACACTCGTCTTCCTTCAGTGGTCCTGACACTTCACATTCCTCCGGCGTTGACGTGTGGGGCTCACAGGCCGGGGACGGTTTCGGGGACGCCGAGTTTTTTCCGCTTAGCCGGAGGGTGAACATCTAGAAAGTTGATCCCAGATTAGAAGCCTTCGCTCTTGATATGTCACTCTCAGCACAGGACTTTAAAGTCGGAAATACCGACAGTTCTGATACCGTATCGTTTTGGGACTTTTGATAGGCGCCGGTGATCCATGTCATCCAGCGTCTTGTCTTCATGCATCCCAAAAATGCTTAATGGTCTTTAGGTCAGTGTTGCAAAGCTTTGATTATCCTGCTGCATTCTGAATCCTTCCTCACATAGATCCTAATGAATTTGCTGCTTCTTTCAGACTTACTGTTTATGTTGAGTATTTGACAAAAACAGAAAAATGCATTGTGTCATTTATTTATTTTGGCTTGTATTTTATCACAGACAGTTTAAAACCTAGATATGGGAAACCTTTATCAAGCACTGCATTACAGAGTTACGTTCACAAACCCCACTTAAAACCTTACTGTATTTAAAAAAAAACATGTTAGAACTATGTCTATAAACGGTGTGCTGTCTTCAGTACCAAAATGTCTTTTGAGTGTCGTGAGAACACAACAACCTAAATGAAGTTGACCAAAAACACCTGAAATACAAGTCAAAGTAAAGGTAAGGAACACTGTGTTTATTTTTATTTGCATTCTCCAGACTGTCCCAACTTTTTCCTATTTGGGGTTGTGCTTACTATGGAGATTACTGTGACAAAATGTTTATATTAGTTTTTGTGAATCTGCTGCTGCACTTTTTCCCTTAGCGTTGGAAGCTTCTCTTCACCCCTGGTCTGCTGCCCCTCGTTTAGTCCATTGGTTATCAAACTCTTCTTCATATAAAATACGTGGATTTATTTAGCAAAGGTTCAATTCTTCCTGCTTGTTGACTCTGTGAATGAGAAGCACCATCGTTTCTCAAAGTGGCCAAAGTGAATCAGCTTTTCATTTCCCAGCACATGCTGCCAGAACTTTCCTCTCGACTGATATAAAACTGTTGTGCAAGCACCCTTCTGTTTATAGCCAAAAGCCAGCGTACAGTCTTACTCAAAAGCTGGATGGACCTTTGGTCAAACGGCGTGTTTGGCCCAATCCTAAATAAAAGGAATCTCTGCAGCAGATTAAATATGACTTTTTCTGCTTATTTGGTGAGTTTGATATATGGAGGAAACTTTTTTTTTCTCCAAACCTACCTACTGTCTATCTTTGTTGCATTGAGCTCTAACAAAGCAGGAAGCCCAAAAAATACTCATGAGTTATTCCACCTCAATATTCTTCATAAATTAATGAAAATGATGAAAGAATAGATGGAAAGAAGAATAGATGACTGGAGCAAGGAAAATGGACCTCGTAATTTTTGGGGATGCAGAAATTTAGAGTAATAAAGTTCCAAAGAATTGCACTCAGTCACGGGGAAATGGAAAAGCTTTTAAAAAAATTAAAAGCAATGTTTAAAGAAAAACAAGGACATGGCCTTTTTAATATGACCTTTAACGAAGTGCCTCTTGTTATGAACTCTGTTTTGGACTCCGTTGACCTTGGGTCACGTTCCTATTTTACATGTCGCTGTAGGACCCTGAACATATAGGACACAAAAAAGAATTGAACATTGTGTGAACATGCGAAGTGTTTGCTGGTCCAGTTTTCATCTGACGGCCAAAAACAGTGTTGCTCCTCCTTTACCTATCTAATGTTCCTACAAGCCCTGGCAGGGATGTCAGGGTTTTTCTTTGCATACCTGACCAACCTATGAGCAGTTCTCTCATTTAGAGGAACGCCCTAGTGACTTGAAAGATCGAACGTTTTTTCTGTCGATGTATTTTTTTTTTTGGCTTTTGAAACAAAACTATTGGCCATTTCAATCGCTAATCAATCGCTTGTGCTTTCAGTAGTACCTCCACTGCATTTGCACACAGTTTTCTTGTGAAAATATTCTTCACTTTAATTATGTTTACATTACAGTAGCATTAAGACTGCATAAGAAAATTTGGGTCAATTACTTATTTCGCAGAATTTATTTCTATAGCACTTTTTACGTTGGAGCAACATCTCAGAGCAGTTTTATAATTATAGGTTTTCTAAAACTAACTAATGTCTAAGGCCAAGTCCAAATTGAGAAAGCATATTTGATAGAGAATGTGAAAGCTATAGCGCATAATGCAATCCTGGAGAGAAGTGTTGAATAGAATACATAATTTGCTCTTACCTACCTGTTTTTTACTGTATTAACAATCATCATTTCTGCTTATAACTGTTTATTCCATAGTGACAAATGATATGCAGTCAGAAGGCTCTTAAAGACACCTCATAATTGATTCTTTGTCACCTTTTACTGAGGGTCCAACGTACCAGGCCTTATTCAGTGCTATTATTAAAGCAAAATGGACCTTCCTGGCACTTGCCTTGCTAAAAACCTTGCGTGCCTGTTCAGCTATCCAATTAGCGTTGCCAGCTCGTTGTGTGAAGATCGTAATCTGATAGCGAGGTAAGACCCTTGTTGGAGCCTCTCTCTTCGGGTGCCTGCTCGCCTCTGACACTTACCCGAGATGCATTTACCAACAATCACATCTCCTTAGTGCTGCCTGCTTAGGCTTCGTGACATTCATTTCCATGTAGGCCGTTACTCGTTCCAGCGGGCGCGGATCCTGTAATCTCGTAACCTCTGAGGGTGTGTGTGTGTCGTTTAAGCATTAATCGAGTCAGCCGTGGCTGCGCTGTGAGGAGGATTAACATAGTAATGCACCTGCCGATACTGCTACGGTTACAAAAGGGTGCAATCGATAAGTACATCTGAATACAATTAGTGGAATATAAAGCCCCAGCTCAGCCCTCTGTACGTCGTTTACAGTATAATCTCCACCGTGCATCACTCACTCTTTACAAAGTTACGAAGGCGTAAGCAAGCGCACTGTGCAAGCAGTAAATCTGAGAGGGAATGGCCACTGAGGGTTCAAGATGTTCACTGGGAATGTCCTGAGGATCATTTTTCTCAGGTTGGTAAACGCTCGGTTGGGCAACGATCTGTTAGTATTTCCCTACCGCTTAAACATTAACAGTGTTTCTCTCGAGATCCAGAATTCAAAGATGAAACACGATTAGCCACAGTACACTGTTTCAAGTTTAAGAAACCAATGGATGATGCTTTTAAAAGACTTGGTTAATTATTTAATATTATGCAGTACCAATCATGATCACAAGGGGTGCTTTTTGCAGCCTTTCAGAATTTTTTAATTTTCAGAACTTTGAGAAGTTCTTAGTGAAGTGTGTGGGGAATAATACTCAGTACAGTCTTTACACTCTAGGACTAAACTTTGGCTGCAATCTGACCCCTCAGGGCTTTGGTGGCTCAGATGGTAGAGAATGGCAGTGTCAGAGGGCCTGGGTTCAATTCCAGGTAGGATTTACAACAGGAAGATGGAGTAATGGGTTTATGAGACAGGGAAAAAAACACCTAACCACAAAGAGTAATTAATTTCAAATCGAAACAATTCGTTTTACTCTAGTAGGAGTAAGATCTAGCTTCTTCTTTCTTAAATAACCATATTGGTAGATGTATATGGAGTAAGATGTTGATGTCTGGTACAAATAATTTAGTTATCAAAACATCGTGGCATTTTGTATGACACCTCCTTCGGATTAAAATGAGCTAATTCGGTTGGATTAATGTTTTAGCTGATGTGAATGCATTTGAATCATGGCAGATTCATTGTGATTCATAATTGTGACTCCAAATGGTAGCAACAAAAAGAGGGTCGCTGTTGCCCTTCAGGGCTTTGACAGAGGAAAGACTTCCCCAATATCGTCATGTGGAAAATGAGAAAAATGCGAATTGGTATCACAAACATCTGTCTGACCATAAAAATGCAGTTAGGAATAAAATAAGCAAATCAAAAGCCACACTGATTAATGTTTCAGCTGCTCACAGTCCGTTTAACCCTAGTAGGAGCAACGGGTTCTCATTTCTTAAACAACCATATCGAATGACATTTCTCCTGGTTGTGGTTGTGTCTGTCTGGTATAAAACTTTGATGTCTGGTGTAAATAACTTGGTTGCTGAACATTGTTACTTTTTGTGTCCCATTGGTTACATCGTATCGTAATATAAGGCAAAGCCGATTGACCATCCCGTTATAACCGGTTTCTAAAGTACCTTTTAAGCTGCATGGCCAATGGGCTGAAGTCTACGGCAGTTTAATTGGCCGATGTAGTACTATTCGAGCAAGCTTTAGGCTGCAATCTTGCTCCCTCTGACTGCATTTCTACCCTTTGAAGTAGCCCTTTCAAGTCTCCGACCCCATGATGTCTGCTGTCTTTTGTCTGATGCTGTGCGCTTCTTTTTTTCCCCCCGAGCATTTAATATGAAACAAAGGCAAACCTTTGGAGAGATCATGCCTCCTCCTTCACCTTCTATTCCGGGTCTGTTTCCTGGTCCGGGATTTGATTTAGAAAGTCGTTTGACGTTACTCTTTGTCTGTTGAGAGACTGTATCATAACAGAAGGAGCAGCCTGCCTTGACGCTTGTTCATAAAGCAAACGTGGCAGTGTAATTAAGCGGGGTTTTTTTTCGTCCTTATCTATTGCACCTGCAAATGGCATGTTTAGCATGGGGAGTCATTTTGACGCCTGTTCTAAGACCAAGAGTAGACCTCTTAATGATGTCTAAGCACAGCAGCTCGCATTTTTCCATCTTAGTCCATTTTGAGTGTGTGGTTTTTCTCTTCCTTTCCTATTGAGAGTCACTGTGCCTCCAGAAATGCATGGCAGAAGGTGGGAGGTCCATTCCAGAGTAGATATTGCCTTTAGCCAACACCCCCCCCTCCCAATACGCTGCAGATTGGGATTAAACTTGAGAGTATTCCTTTAAAGCCATAAAAGCTGCCACCACTTCAGCGTTATTGTACTCCCTCAGCAAGATTGTAAGCCAGAAGCCCACTTGAGTGGCCAAATGTTTTCTTTTCTATGGGAAATGAATCAGCGCTAACTCCCAGCCAGATATTATGGCTGTAAATTTAGTTGCAGATCACGAAGTCCCAGTATGGACCACAGACAGTTCACGAGACGAGGAATAACCGAATTATGCCCCTATGGCTATTTCATTTTATCCATCCTAAGGGCAAATCCTCCAAGTCTCAAGAGAGGCTCTCACTCCCTGGTTCGGCTTCTCGGTTTCTTTACTTCGAGCTGAGTTGCAGGGAGTCAGGCTGAAGGATGTTAAGTGGGTGAACAGCAGCAGGGAGGACAGATGGAGGAAAGAACAGAGGGAACAGGAAGGGAGGCAGTGTCTGCTGTCTGGAGTCAAGAAGTGACTGATATGATGATGATATAATCATTGTGACTTCACAAAGCAATGGGTGGTGCTTTCCAAATATTTCAGACTATTGAGGAAGAAAATAGAAACGCTAATCTGGACTCTCTAGAGCATAAATTAAGAGCCTCAACCATTAAAGAAGTGGTTGTCCTATCCATATAGGATCTTTACCAAAGTTTGGATGCTGGAGCAATGTAGTAGGAAGTAATGATGATTTTTTACGTTTTTGCATCTGTTGGCCACCTACTCCTAACCCCCAAATATCAGAAAGTCTACGCCTCTATTCTAATCCTAAAGCACCCCCTATATCATGCAACCTAACTTTAACCCCTAACCCCCTAATCTTCCCCTAAATGTCCTAATATCAGGCAGTCTGACCCTAAACCCCCTAATATCAGGCAAAGTAACTCTAACTGCTAATCCTGACCCCCTACTGTAACCTTAAAGACCCAATATCAGGCACCCTAACCCCCAATCTAACATTAAACTCCCTAATATCAAGCAATCTAACACCAACCCTAACCCATTTGTAAAATGCTCGACTCCAAACACTTTCCAGTAACAACTGGTGATTATGCTTTATTATGAATGCAGTACCAATTTGCTGACTCCTTGTTTACAGAATGTGCCAATCCAAAAGTGTCCGCCAACAACCTGCCGCATTAAACCGTCGTATTTAGAAGTGGCTGACTGAATGTTAGGCCCTTTGGCTGGTTACTCAGCCAGATGTGTGAGAACAAAAGCAGTTTACCCTCGGACCTCTATGAAATTAAATTAAATTAACTTGTTAATAGCTAAATGCCGAGCTTACGTAGTTCTGACCATCTCCAGATCCTATGCTGTATCTAGAGCGGGACTGGAAAGGAATTAATAGTGGGTGAATAGAAGGAGGTGGCTCAGATCTAAGCAGCACTTCATTCTCTCTACCTCGGCCTCCCTGGCTTCACTGCTTGGTCTCACCGGAGAGAAACGAGGAAAAAGAACGTAAGAGGGGAAGCCTGCTGAGGCCTGGTGTTAACAGCTATCCAGATGTAAGGCTAGTTTGAATCCATTAGAGCGACTTAAACCAGTACTTTAAGACCACTAATTATCCTTTTAGTGGGCAGGAAATGAACAGGCAAACGCTCTGTTTTTACAGGCTCGGTCAGCTCAGTAGCTGCGGTTCAAAAAGCCTAATGAAACGTTTTAATTATAGGAGCCTGGCGCTCAAATTTACACTGGACCAAACAAGAAAAGAATGGGAATTTAAATTATTTCCTGTAATGTTAACATCCATAGCCTAAGTGCATTGTTATTTCTAATGAGAAAATTGCCCATATTATATTTACTAACATCTCAGTTTCTATATCAAGCAAAAATAAATATTTAACCTTATATGTCTTAGGCCACCATTAAATTTGTTGTTTTGGCAATGGTATAATCATCATAATTGTTACTCTGTCTTTATTAGAACACATTATGAAAGTACAAAATTTGTATGCAATATTAAAAAGTAGAAACATCCACACAGTCCAGACCTGAACATTATAGAGGCAGTGTGGGAAAAGAGCCTAAATGTAAGGAATAATGTATGGAAAGTGCTGAAAGAAGCCTGGTATCATATGGCAGAGGATTACTTCAGAAGACTTCAGCCTCGCCAAAAAAGTTCAAGATGTGCTTAGAGCCGAGGGACACCTGCAGACGAATTTTTTTTAATTTGTGTACACTATTTTTTGTTTACATTTTTTCCTCACTATCACGAGACTGAGGAGTGAGTATTTATGATCATCGTGTTGCTAAAATCTAATAGTGGCCTAAGATTTTTGCAGTAATATAGGCATGTGAGGTTTTATTGAACAAAAGTGGAGGAAAAAATCTAATTTGGCTTTTGAACCCATTTAAGAAATGCGTGCAGGTGCTTTCGTGTCCATTTGTATTATGAGTTGTTAGTCTTAGAATAGAATGCATTATTTATAATTGATAATTAAATGTAAATAATATCCTAATGCATGAAGGTTTGCTTAAGTATCATCCAGCATGAGAAGTCTCTCCGATATCCGTAATGGCGCTCTTACACTTCTGTAGGGCCCCTGATCATGCGTGACATGGTAAATACCTAAATCAAGATCGATAATTCAATATCAACAGTGTCTGAGACCCTAAACAAGCTGTCTTAACACCTGAGAACAGAATTAATGTTTTAATTATGTTTTAATTGCATGTCAAATGATTGCAGAGGAAAAACTGTTTAATGGAGTGACTGTAAGCAAAAGGTTACTAAACATTTTGACCTTTTTACCTTATAACCTGTGCAAACAATATTTTGCCTTCTCTAATATTTTTAACATAATTAATTATTGCCTGGAGCAAACTCTGAGTTATAAATGCACAATAAAATGATAAACAATGACTGCTTTAAGGTTTGCATTAGTACTGTGCAAAAGTACCAGGCCACCAAATACATTTGTTGTTTTGGCACTAAGTAGTTATCTGCATCTATTAGCAAATACAATACAATAGCAAATACAGGAAATATGTATGCAATATTTTAAAAAATAGCTACAAGTATTAGGCAAGTGTTTACTTCATTGAGATGATTGATCAGAAATTTGTCTTTTTCTAAAACTGTATTTTTTTGTTCATATCTCCTGTTTTCTGTTTCTGTCTAAAGAGAGAAATGTCTAGTCGTATAGCATTGCAAATCTAACGGTGTAAATTTGCACTGTAAATGCTACGTCAAAGGTAAGAAGCTCAAGTCGTTTGGTAGAACCCATTAACTCAGTTATTCATATTCAAGCATTTTGAAATGGTGTTTATTATTATTATTATTATTATTATTATTATTATTATTATTATTATTATTATTATTATTATTATCATTATTATTATTATTATTATTAATAATAATAATGATAATAATAATAATAGTAATGATAATAATTGTAATAATAGTAATAGTATAATGATAATAATATTTATTGTAAATGAATTAAGTGAATAATAAACCAGCCCAAAACACACGAGGCGTGTGGTGTAGAAAAGGTTTTGTGGATTTATTATTAATCAAAACACTGTGACTTCACGTTTCACGGTAAAGATGAAATTATAGTTGTTTGTTTTATTTTAAAAGGAAAAAGAAAGAAATTAAAAGTCGCAGTGATATTCCAGAAATCGAAATCGAGTGGAGGTACCTTCACCCTTATAAAATAAAAAAATTACATTGAGATCCACAAGATTTTACAGTGTGAAAAACCGGATGAGTGAAAACAAACCCGAAAAGAGCAAAAAAAAAAGTTTCCACCATGGTCTTCATGAAGCACAAAAACTCGTTTATTTGATTTGACATATTGTACACGTTCCCGTACCTATACCGCGTCGATCCGGTTCGTTTCTTATCCCGGAAACGTTTTACTCTGTACATTAAACACTTGGACCTGCGGTGTCAGGAATGATGGGTAAAATATTAAGCTTTTCACAGTCCCAACGAACCCGGTCAGAAATCTGGACCTGTGCAGAAGCCGCACCACCGTGTCATGGCGCGTCATTAAGAGTAAGAAGCTTGCTGGTTTCGGTCCTTTGCGCGCAAAACCGTCCGTGTTTCAGATAAAACGAGGCCAGCCTCTTTATTTTTTCCCGAACATAACGAATAACGTAGCTTTTTTTTAAAAAAAGAAAGAAAGAAAAGAAAGACGCAGAACGGTTCGCTTTGTTTGACAAGAGCTGAACGTCCCAGCTGCGTGCTCACGGAACCAGCTGTCTTGGACAACTTCAGGAGTCCGTGCTCATCGTGTGCCCTTAGCGCGTGGAGATGCCCGGTTTCATTTGGGGTGGGGTGGGGGGTGTTTCACAGTTCGTGTCCTCTTCATAAATATCTCTATCCTCTCCTTCATAAGAACCATAAATAACGTCCTCACTTCGGTCCTGGCTCGTGTGTTTTTGGGCGCGCGCGTGGGTGTTTAAGAATAGGATTGGGGTCACAGTCCGAGCGCCGCCGCGTGCTTTTTTGCCTTCAGTCTCAGGTCTGCGATGCTCGAGTTCTTGTTGCTGTTCTTGGCCGCGGCGGCGGCGGCCACCACAGAGGCCGCAGATGCCGACTCGGCCGCTAGGGTCGCTAGGGGCAGGCCGAAGGGCGGAGCGGGGAACATCATATAGGGAGCGTGCGCCGCCAGGTGAGAGTGCAGATGGTGGTGCGCGTGGGCCACGGCGCTGTCCAGTTGCAGCTGCGCTTGCACCTGAAAGGAGAAGGGGGGTAGGTTGCAGTGACTATCCTACGGACGCACGAGGGAGGGGAGGAGAGGGGTTGGGTTGGGTTGGGTGGGGTGAGGTACATAGGGGAGAGAAGCAATTAAACTACACCTGGCCAATCAGGAGTGCTTTTGCATAAGAAACAGTCTAGAGAGCCTAATGCACAACCTTTGTAGACCTAAGAAGCATGATGGTGGTAGTGAGCTTATTTAGGGGCAAATATGGCACCTTGTACATGTACCTTCATGTCATTTTATGTCAACCCACTGCACATTTCCTCTAACAAAAAAGGGTGTGGGATAGGCCCATAAAAAAGCTTTTTAACTGAGTGCTCTTCTCATTTGCCCAAATATGCCCCATGACACTTGCCTGTTGGAATGGCATGCGCAGGGCACCCACGTTGACATATGGCGCGACGCGGCACGCTTCAAACTGGCTGGCTGCTCCGATCAGCACCCCTGCAAAGAGAGGGAGTAGCATTCCTAATTTCGTTATGCAGCCATAAACATTTGATTTAATTGATTGTGCGAAGGTGAATGTTGGGCAGCGCACCTTTGTGCAGCTGGTTTTCTTGTTTTCTGCACTTGGCCCTTCGGTTCTGGAACCAAACCTGAGGTTAGAAAGAGTGTGAAAGCGTTAAAATCTTTTTACAAGAGGTACAGGCTTTAAAACAAACAAATACAATAAGATAAAACCAAGTCAACACAAGCTGGGTGTAAATTCAAAACAGGCAATGTTTAAAGAGAGAGAAAGAGAAGCCTGGCACGAAGGCATCGTCTAATCCCGGCGGAACTCTGAAATATTAATGGCGCTTAACCTCAGATTTTAATTATTAGGTTTGTACGGCTAGCAGGCGGTGATACCGAAATCAAAAACGTCCCATCAAACCACAAGACGAGCCGATTCGAAATGTATAAATAAGGCAGCCAAAGACGATCGAAACGGGTTCCTCTTAAAGCGGCCCCCACCCCAACCTCCTGCTCAGCACCGGTCTCATCTTTCCTTCCATCGGGCCCGGCCAGAGGAAAGCGCATCGACCTCCTGATACCGAACACCAGCGTGACATTATAGCCCTGGACATCCGAAGCGAGGCCCCCCATTAGTGGCTGGGCCAAATTAATTACCTTTATCTGGGGCGAAATTGGTGATAGCGATCCCGCGCGCCTCCTGTGGCCGGCGTTTAACAAGTTTAGAAAGCTTTTTGTGCTTTTTGATGATACGATTTTATTCGAAATGTTATTTTTTATCATCACTACCCCGGATTTGCAGATTAGGCATCTCATTAGTATGGTAATCTCCCCTGAATCCCCTAGCTCCATGAGGCGGAGGCGCTTGTTTGGTGATAACTGTATTATTCTTTAACATTGTGTTAGACCCGTCTAAATAACAACTAGGCTGTTGTAATACAATAATCATTAATGATGTATTATTATTATTATTATTATTATTATTATTATTATTATTATTATTATTATTATTATTATTATTATTATTAAGATGCTTAGGGGATTTATGTGTTCATGAAATCAAAGAGTGGAGGAAATAAACTGCCTACATTCCTAAATCGTTTCTTAATGTCAGAGGTTTGTCCATAGCCTATATATATATCGATTTATCTATTGTAAGTCGTTTCCGCGTGAGATGTTTGACTCTGCGGTGTGGTCATGCTGCACAAGCTCTTTATTTGGATTCAAATAAAATGATATTTAATGTATGTTAATCCGCAGTCCACGGCCTCCCTGCGCGCAACACAATGCGCTTTTACCAATGCGCTTTTTTTTCAAAAAAAAAAAAAAAAAAGAGAAAAAGAAAGAGTGTCACTTTTCTGAGGGAGGTCTTTTCGCGTCCGTTTTATACTTCTGATAAAGAACCGCCATAAATGAATAGATAAAAGAGATTGAAAGAAGATATTGTCCCTGTGTTTTTCTTTATCTTTTTTTTTGTGCTGTAAGCTCATTGTCATTAACGCTGCTCGGGCGCTCGTCTCTCGTTACAAACAGGCCATAACCATGATAGCGCTTCTGTTTCGGTGCAGATGGCCCTTTCCCTTTCGAAAAGAAGAAGAAAAAACGTACAGATGTCGTTTTGCAACGAAACCAAAAATAGCCGGAGCTCCCATAACCACACGCGTCTTAAACAGAAGTAAACTTAAAAAAATCCCCAGAAGACTGCAGCCTAACGTACACAGCACTTTGTTTAATTTTAATAGAGTGTTTATCGTCGGTAATTCCCATCTCTAGAAACGATTTGCATAAATTCTGCTAAGGGGAGCATTTTGTTTACGCGGCTGTTTTCCACCTGTCACTGAACGCATTAAAAAGCGCAGTCTGTGTTTATAGCGTCCGAGTTGAGGTTGTAATCAGCACGGGGAAAGTGTTTACGGTTTTTCTTCTGCAAGCCTTCAATTCTGCTTTTCTCAAAAAAAAAAAGAAAAAGAAAAAAAAGCCTCAGTTAGGGATGAATTCCCCTCACCTTCCATCACCTGAAAACGGACAATGCTGCAATTCCACATCGTGCGTAAATATCATTTATTCGTCTCTTTATCGTTTTTGTTTGTTTGATTTTTATTCAGAAACGAAATCCAAAGCCCAAGCACTGATATCCCTTAACTCTGATGAACTCCTACCTGTACGCGCGCCTCGGAGAGCCCGAGCCTCTGGCTGAGCTCCTCCCGCATGAAAGCGTCAGGATAGTGCGTCTCATCGAAAAGCCTCTCCAGCTCGTTCAGCTGCTCCAGGGTAAAGTTAGTCCGACTTCTCCTCTGCTTGATCTTGGTCTGCGTCTCATCCTCGCTCGGTTTAGCGTCCTCTTTGCGCTCCTTCCCGTCGATCGGGCCTTAGGATAGAGAAGCAGGGTCACTCGCGCTGCAGGGCCGAGAGCTCGGTCTACGGGATCCATTGTTTGGTTTCACACCCTGTTAAGTGCGCGGTGCGGTTTGAGACGGACCCCCATCGGCAGCACCGTGCTCTGAGCCTTTAATGAGCACTAAAAGGCAGTAAAGCAAGGCCTCAACCAGCTCCAGACTCGGATCGTTCAGGACTGTTTTGTTCTCCTAACGAGAGGTCCTGAATTATTTACTCCTTATACATATGCAAAGCCTGATCCACCGGACAGGCCCTGATCAGCAGCAGCATCAAGCTTTTAGCAGAAAAAGAGCAACAGAAACCCAGCATGTGGCCTCAGTTTTGACTTTTATAGTGCAACAAGCTAATGGTTGGGATTTAATTTGTTTGACAAATTTATATCTACATGATATATCTACATGATAGATAGATAGATAGATAGATAGATAGATAGATAGATAGATAGATAGATAGATAGATGCTTCATTGATCCCAAGG
>JAVSBU010000064.1:1500800-1513610 GCA_033118015.1 Loricariichthys derbyi | reverse complement strand
TTGTCTTATTCTTAACAGACTAACTAAAGCTACAGACTACCAATTGCTAAAACTGTGACCTGCACCTCAAAGAATCGAAATCGAGAGTCGTTTAGAACAGGAATCGAAATAGAGAATTGGAATCAGAATCCAAATCGTTAAAATCCATACGATGCCCAACCCTAGCCCAGAATAGGCTTGGAAAATGTGCCCAGAAAACTCATATGAAAATGTTGCTGTTTTTAACTTTACTTTCAAAGGAATTTTAAAACCTAATCCAATCACAGTTTGTGTATTTAGAGCTTATTGCTGTTCCACGTATTCTGGGTTTAAATCATCGGCCTCCCTAGAGGCTTTCGAGTTAAAGGGCCCAACTGGGAAAAGGGTTTGGGTTTATGGGTCGTGATATAGAGCAGGGAGTCCCTATTACAGACCCCTTTTATTTAAAAATATCTGCATTGTATCTTCCATCTTGAGCGTCACGTCTGTGAGCAGGTTATAGGTTCAGGACGGACCTGCTCACACAGAGAACTGTAAATCGTTCATTGAAGCTGAATCCTGGCCTGCTTCTGCTGGCTTCTTTATTTAATCAAAATCAATGTTTCCACCAGCCCAGATCTGAGAGGGCACACTTTCCTTAATTTTTTATTTTTTTTTTTGTTCAAGGTTCCTTCTTCCTCCTCCTCTCCTTTAGTCTTTGTTTATTCCCATATCCCGTCCAGACTGAGCAGTGGTGTCTTTTTTTATTTCTATCCCCCTCACTAAAAGCTAGACAAACGTTGCTGGCCTTTGTTGTCAGAAACCTTTATTTACCAAAGACGAGAGTGAGTGAGTGACACCATGAAGGCCTTTTATCCCAGGCTAGCTGCCAGCGCTGCTCCTTTCGCCTGCCAAAAGATGCCCCTCTGGTCCACGTGCACCCTCCTCCTCTCTCCTCCACTCTTTCTCTCCGGCTACGAGTCTGCTCTCGCGGGAGGCGAGAGCTCGCTGCTGAGCTGCACACTAACTACTCCTAAACGTAGGCTCGAACCCTCGCGCTGACCCCGACGTGTAAATATATTTACGTCCGGGCCAGTTCCCAAATACGACGCCTCGTGTCAAAACGAGTCTATTCTTATAAATCAGCATAAGTTTGAAAAAGGGTTTCGATTAGGGCACATAAGTGTCAAACAAATGTTTATGGAAATGTCGAGTTAAAAGAGAATTCTCTGACGTCACCGTTATCTTATTCACGTTAAAACCTGCCTCCTGGAGGATCAGCGACCTTCTAAGGGTAGGTATATGTGTAAATATCTTTTATGTGTTGGCCAGGGATGGACAGTAATCAAGATGAGAATAGGACTTCTAAATGAACAAAACTGGCTTAAACTTAACAGTGAGATATGTGTGTAACTACCTTGTGTTCATTCTGGAGACTGTTCTGACTTGGTTGATGTGTTTAGAGAGACGTCTTTATGTGTTATTTGTAGCAAGCTGTAAATGGTGCGTGTCCCTCCTGTACCTGTATTTGCTTTTTCTTAATTTCTCTGTACTTTAATTGGCTCACATTCACTCGTCGAGTCTCTGTTTCATCTAGCTGATCTTCCCTGTCATTCCTAATTCTGTCTATTGATGCATTTTTGACTTCTGAACAAAAATATCAGTTATCTCGATCCCCATCAATCACTTGTGTTTTCAACTGTATCTCTAATGCATTTACGTTCATGTTAATACATTAATATTTACATTACTGCACCCTATAAAGCTGTAAAAAAACCCAAACGATTAATGCCATGTTTAAATAATTGTGAGGCCAATATTCAGAAATAGTGGAGAGAAAATACAGAGAAACTTTTGGCTGACTTTTACCTCATAAACTGGGACTGAAAACAGAGATGCTGAGAGAACGTTCAGTGATGGTTTAGCCGTTTATGAGGAGATAAAAACCTTTCCTCAAGTTCCTCAAGTTCCTCAAGAACTCGCTGCTCTTATCTTGGACTGGGTTTAAAAAAAGATTCTGCTGCCACATGCACCGCACTAACAATGTTTATTTTTCTGTAAAATATTTTCTAATTTATTTCACATTTTTCCCCAGAATGTGAGAGAATCTATTATGTGATAAATGAAGTTAAGTGCAATAAAAAGACAGAGTGCAAATAAAGACGGTGCATTTAGAGCTTAAATATGTTCATTTGAGTTCAGCGGTTTTGTGTCTTTTATTACTATTAGTTTCAGCAGTACAATTGTGACATTAGCATTACATATCAGCCACACTGACTATATCAGTCACCATGGGACTATGGTAATGTTCTGGTAAAATGTCCATCTCTCAGAATATAACATGGATGTTAAAATGTGCAACATGGATTCCTTTTCTCAGAATCAGGCCTTGCGTTGGATCTTGTAGCTCAAACAGGGAGGGAGGATCATCCGTCCATAACGTACTTATATTTTCAGGACCAAAACAACCTTCCAAATCTGTAACTATAGCTCAGTGATTCCATGTCCAGTATCTAACCTGCACCTGAGTCTGCTTAATGAGAAAAGCTTTTTTGCCTTGACCTGTAAATTGCTGCAGATAAATGTTCTCGGATCCCTCCTTCCACGACTTTGTTTGTATCTCGATGCTTTTTTAATTTGGGCCTAATGAGACTGATTATTTATGCTCGCATTAAACCGTCTTGCCTTGCGTCGGCCACGATTATAAAACCGTTAGAAAGATGCTAATTTTCAATAGGATCTGCTTCATTTCATCCGATTCAAAGTTGTTTGTTCTGCCAGGATAGGCGGGATGAATTTCTCCACTCTCTGCTAACGCTGTAATTTAAGCTCTTCTTGAAGTCCTTCCAAACTGGGTTTTAAACGCCAATTAGGAGGTTGAACGAGGCAGAATGAAAGCCAGCGCTACGGCGGCACGGCCTCACCTTCTGGCTGCCCGAGCTTCTGAGGGAAGAGCACGCCGAACCTTTTGGCTCCCAGCGTCGCTTTGAGAGAAAATATCCTGCCTAATGAACACATTAATTAGAACCATAACTATGTATAAGATGATAATTAGGAACGAAGCGAGCTGAACCGAGCCCTTCCTGCAATTAATGGCGGATTAATTACGGCCGGTAATGAAGTGGAGTTTTGAAACACGTTAAGGTGAAGTACAGAGGCACGCCGCCGCTTTGTGTTCGCCGCTGTAATTATTCCGTCAACCCCCCTCCCTGCAGCCACCCCCCATGCCAGTTAATCAGCATCGTTATGTCGTTATATATGCACTTAAAAAGACTAGCCGGTGCAATGCCTGCCTAATTATTTCTAATTGGCAGACCCAAGCGCGGTCGCCGGAAACGGAGGGAAGAGGCATGGCGTTCAGAGAGGAAAATGACCCTGGGTCCAGTTTAGAGCCCCAGATCTGTTGCTTAGAAACGTACCTTAGTGTGACCATCACAAAAGGTCGTTCGCCTGAAGTATTAATAAAGAGCTTTTTTGCATATTTGTCATTGTGTAATATTTATGTTTAGTTTTTTAGCAGATTATCCAGAGCAATTTACAATCTAAAGGAGATTTTCACAAGAAAACTGTATCAGAGACGCCGTGAGTGATAGATGAGCGATTGAAACGACTAATGCTTTTGCTATGAAAGCCAAAAACGCATCAACAAGCAGTATTAAGAATGACACGATAATAAAACCCTGCCAGAACATAAACAAGAAATTAACGTAATAAAATACGGTAATTAGAGTTCAGAACCGTACACTCGAACATCGTATGTCGGGTGGCGCTGCACAGCGTCTTTGCCGTTTTTAGTTAATTGACAGATTTTAGAAGATACTTTGGCGGTGGATATCTCGGGTCTGAAGTATTCTAAAGAGTCTAAACCTGTCTTTCTCGACCGTCTGAATTATTACGTCTTGCCATCTGTTACTTTTTTTCTGAATGATTCCTCTAATGTGTAATGTGACTGACTCCTGAAGTTTGTCCTAATCTTTGTATTCTGCTCATTGGTTAGCTCTAGTGGTCTGCTGATTAACGCCATGTTGAGATGATAAGCATCTGCACTAAGGACTTTTTGTCTGCCATAAAATATGATATATTGGCTGTCAGTCACCCTGTTCTCTAAACAACCTGTATCACCCTCTAGTTAGTTCACAGGTGGTGAAATGTTAGTTGTCGAGCTGCCATTATATCCACAACCGAGTTTATCTTAAATCAGTGTCTTTTCAAAGCCTCTGTGGAAATGAGAACGAGACAATTAAATGTAACAGCATCGATCGCTAGGCTGGTGGTGTCTGTTTCTTGTCTCCTTGCAGAGTTTGTTCACTCATTTTTAACATTAGTTCGATCGATAGCTTGGTTTGTTCAGTAGTCAGTGCTATCTGGCTGTATGATGTCATAACAAGAATTAGGATATTATTGTAGAGGATGCAAATCCAGACCCTGTCTTGGGCCTAATCTGGATAGCCGTTACTGTATCTCCATCTGTTGCCTCCTGGACCGGGGGCGTCGTAGGTCAAACACGTGTTCGGCGAGCGCTTTGAGCCGCCTCCCCGTAGGAAACGTGTTGTAAGCAGAGCCATGTGTCAGAGCGTGTACGAGAGACAGCGGCGTCTCCCCGAGCAAATCGTATCGTGATTAAATCCGAAGCTGCACTTGTCTCTCCCTGCGCCGTCCTGACAGCACCAATATGGTTCCAGTTACCAGTGTAATATTAAGGTGTAAAAAAAGAGAGAGTGGGAGAGAGGGAACACTAATAAAAGTGAAATCTGGATTATGTGCTTCTTGACTGAATTCGTGACACCCACTGAAAATAATGAAACACTTTCCTCCCTCCCCCTCACCTCTCCCTCGATATTGGGGAGTCCTGTTTTATTTCCTGTCTTGTCAAACTCGTGGAGGAAAAACTTCTGGCTGCAAAATGAACGAGCTGCCAGATGGGCACGGCGGATGAGTAGAGCGCCTCTGCCGCTTTACACATTCGCTCGAGGTCGTGGTTGCTTAATCACGCTAGACTTTCTAGCAGGTAAACGCCGGGTCCTGTCCGCTGGCGTGGTCGAGATTGGGTCGTCACTCAAAAGTGCTCAGACTTCACCTGGTGATGGTGCTTGAAATTAATTGCGAACTTTCTAGTTCTAGAGCTTCTGAATTACAGACCCCACTGAATATATTCTGAGTTTTAAAACAGAAATGCATCAGAACGTAGGAGTGGAACCTGCACTGGAACCTTCTGTTCATCTGTTGGCCACCGACACCCTTCACCTTGCTGGTGTCAGGTGATGTTCAAATGTGGCATTAAGGCACTCCAGTCTTAAACTGGTTCCCCACCTGAGGGCTTAGACCAACACTCCTGAGTTTGAGCTTATCTTGGTTTGGTAACTCCAGAACGCTTCCTCATGTGAGAAATATGAGATAGACTTTTGAAGTATAGGATTGGTGAGTTAAAGCCCAATTTATGCTCTGTGAACCAGGTCGCTGAACGAAGCTAATGCTGCTTTAACGTAGAGCAAGAAAAGCTTTGCTTTATTTTAAAAGATAATACTGTACCATAATTTTTATCTTTGTATCTGTTATAAAACCTGAAATGCTTATCACACGTAGAAAACGAGTGCTTTTTGTTCATAGTGGCATTTTTAATTTATTTTATATAACTCTTATCTACAGATGTAACCATAAAGTGTTTTTCTGAAGACAAACAATACGTAAATACATCAGAAATACTGCGTGTTATACACACACTAAATCTTTTTTAATGGAAATGAGTAAAAATAAAGTGAATAGAAAATACAATAACGTACGCAAGCAATTAACATAGCAATCTGTAATATTATTAAGTATAATCAAACATTGTACAGTTGAGAGATTTTAATTTCCTACTATAATTTATTATAACTTTTTATAAGACCTCGGTGGGTGTCGGATATGTCAGCTCACAGCTGATGATAAATATGTCTCTGAATAATAAAAATAAAAAAACAGCAGTCATATTGGCGCTGAACAATGTAGTACGAGGTCTGGCTCACTGGCTGTTCAAGAAGTTTGGAAATCAGTGAGAAAATCAATTAAAAAAGACTTTTGCCTTACACTGATCATTACTAAGCTGTACAATCAGAACTGGTAACTTGGGTAGATTTCTTGTTTAAAACCTCTGTTAGCGATTATGTATAGAATGAAAACGTATCCGGCTCTCCTTAAAACTGCAGTTGTTAAAATGAAAAAAGGAAAGAAAACCAAACCTCGAAAGGTTAAATGCTACACTTATAAATTCATCGGTGATTTCACTCTCTTAGTCCTCGTGACGTGATTTTATTTGGAACTTAGGCTTTCGGAAACAAGGCTCTGCCAAACAATTTTTCAATCTTGAAAAGCCTCTGCAGCTGTGGAGCGCCGTAATGAAGAATAGATCTCTGGCCTGTACTGAACACTGTGGTGCCTGTGTGGTCCGTGGCATTTTTTATTGAAAAAACGTGGTTAATTGGGAGCAACTGCTGCGGACAGTTTGGATAATTTTGATTGATTCTCGGTTTGTACGGTTAAGAGTTGCGTTTCTGTGGCGTCTGTTTTCGCCGGCCATATGGTCTTGTACAAGGAAGGCCTTAAAAAAGAGACGCCGGCCCGTTTGATGCTGAAATGCTGCTTTCGTGCCTGTCAGCGCTCGCTGAGCAAAGGCCAAAAGCTCTCGGCGTTACAGCCCTGATTGATCCTCTGTCGAGTAAAATTTGATATCGAAACGTCTGTCTGCGAGCCTGTCCTTCGAGTGATCGGGCAGAGCAGATGTTTGGGCTTCGAACGTGAGAGCGTAACGTATGGCCGGGCCCAAAAACAGTCCTGACTTCATTTCCGCGGTGAGTAGTTAGCATTTTTACGAGGGCGATATATCGGTTGCCGCTGCACGTTTAATTAAGCGGAGTTTCCCCTTTCGGCGGTGGAATGTGGGTCTGCTCAGCATCATGTGTACTTCTCCTTGACTTTTACCGTTGGCCCAACCTCGACGTTTATGATTCGTCTTATACGGCAGTCGTGAGGCCCCTAAATCAAGCGGGTGGGGACGGCCTAACCGTCCGCTTTCAAACAATAAAAGGGCTGCGAGATGCAGCCTAAGATCTGCCGTCACGTCATAAAGAGCCGGCATGAAAAACGTCGCCCGACCTTAAAAGCACACCTGCTAATTAGAAACACGTTTTCGCCTCGCTCGGCCCGATGCTCTGGCCAACACGGCGGACCGGCCGCCAGCTCTGGTGTGACTTATTTTCCTCGGTGCCAGGATGTTTTCTGCCATCGGTTCAGACGACGGACTGCGACGACAATGCTGAGTTAGCACCTTATTGGCACCCTGACCCTTCACCCCTTGTTGCCCTCTCCCTTCAAGTTCACCTCGGGCACTCTGTGCCGCTAATAAGGGCATAATGTCGTTCCCAGGCGGTTTAGGATTGCGCCGGTTCTGTCGAGTGATGGCGCTCACATGTGAGTTACACGGCTGGAACATGTGGGTGCTTTTAGATTGGCTTTGAACTCCGTTAGATGACCTCTGTGCCTGCGTGTGGGCCGACCGCCATGGCCGCTCCATAGTTTAGCGCCAACGAGGCCAGGATTCGGATTCTGCTTTAATTAGACACTTTTGAGTCAGCCCCCCTTCTCCTAGTGTGGCACAGCCTCTGTCCGGCCCTTACCAGCCGAGAAAAGTCCAACAGGGTCCGGCAAAGGATGGGGTCGGTGAGATTTCTGTGGGCATACTGGGAGTGCCACTTCATGGTTTGAACCTTCAGCTTTAAGACTCAGATTGATTCAGGATTTTTTTTGCCATTACTTACTGAATGTGTGATTCATCTACTTATTGGTGATTAACGATATTTGATTGTTATAACACTTTTTGTGTTGGCATAGCGACAACCCTGGGTGTTTTTGTGAGAGATGAGGCATGCTGCTTCTAATAACAGAACTTGTTTATTTTAGGGCTGGACAGTAAGACGATATTTTACAGTATCGTGATAGATTGATATTGTCAGTGTTTAAACGCTGACCAAGTGCAAGCTTCGTTATAAGGAGTGTAATTAATGCTGTTTAACTGGATAAAATGAAGCATATATTGAATGGAAGTCACTTGAGTAAAGTACAGGACAAATTTTGCGTATTACGATGTGGGATCATGTCTTTAAATTTTGTGATGATATTTTTACTGCCCATGCCTAAACGTACCTAAAGCTTGTTAATTTATTGATTGATTTATCTGTTATTAATTAAAAATTGTCTGATAAATCATTTATTTCCCCCAGAGCCATACAGCATTTGAGATCGTGACCTTTATAAAGACGGTACCTTTTGTAGTTTTACTCAGTTATCTGCTGATTTTGTTTCGCCGTCTTACCATTTGTTTCTCCTCGTTTTCTGAATTATCCTCTTCTTTCTGTTTTGGATCTACATTCTCTGAGATTAGAAGTGCTTGGAGCCATTTAAACAGAGCTGTAATTAGAATACATTCATGCAAGCCTGAAGTTGACTGGGACAGGTCCTAATTCCAGCTATCAAAATTATATCCTGATGTTATTGATCGGACCGTGTAACTTAAGCTGGAATACTTTAAATACATTCTGGACGGACTATTTTAAGAGAATGAAGTATTGTTGCTCAGTCGCATCTTGAGCGTTTGCTTTTATTACAGAGTTGTTAAAAGTGCTTGATGAGACGAAGACTTTGTAACGTTCTGCGTTTGTGTGTTTTGATTTAACATTAATAAATGGGTTTGGCTATTATAAGCTTATACTTTATAGATTATACTTTCACACGGCTGTAGTGCATTTTAAAGGAAGAAGAGCACTTATTGGGATTAATACAGTGAAATATCTGAACCGTTTGGCAGCGTTAGGGTTCAATATGACTGTACAACTTTTGAACCAAAAACGTGTGTGACTTTGAGTATTTGTGCTGCCTTAAGTGTTGCTTCCAATTTTAGTCCTAATTTATCTGTGTCATTTTACAGTCACAAAGGAGTTTTTTTTTTGTTTTTGTTTGATCTCGTGTTTCTGAAACTTCTCCGTAGCTGATTTATCATTTCTTCCAAACCCTGTGATGTTTGTTGTGTTTTTATTCCTTGCTTTTGTGATGACAATTGAAATACACAATATGAGAGCGATGGAAAAGCAGTCATAATGGATTAATGTGTCGTTTTCGAGGCTGTTTATGGAACTGTAATTATTTAGAGTTGTAGGACTAAAGTGTATTTGTTAAACATGCTACATGATGGTTTATGTGATTGATTGAGAAGGCTGGTCATAAAAAGGTCATTTATTATTATTCTTATGCTTGATTTATTAATAAATAATTACATAATTGTTAGTAATTACTATTATATTATAGTTATAGCCAAACTAAGGTGGTGTAACGTTTGAAGACAAAGGATGGTGATGATTCCATTTCCCTTTTTCTTAATCAGAATCACCACATAATATGTAAACAACATCCATTCTAAACATTTTTATTATTAAACGCTAGAACATAATAATAATATTTCTTGATTTTGCAGACATAGTAAACTATAGCAAGAGGTCTGCTTCAAATATAAACCCCGTTCATTGATTGGGTGTTGAACAAAATATTCTGGAAATTTCAGTTTTTAATTTCAGTACTGCAACACTTTGTGCCATGTGATAAGAATTTACCAGGACGGATGGCACCGGAGGAACAGAGACCAGATGAGGCAGATGGAGATTTTAAAGCCTTTATGCCTGGTTTATCCTCCTGTAATTAACACAGCCTGTCTCCAAATTCCTACGTGATAAAGCAAATCTGAGAGCGTTTTTATGCTCGGGTGACATTGTTTAGCCACATCCTAAAGAGAGATATAAAGGTTCCATAACGGATTAATTTAACGCTTTATACCATGGCGTTTTACATTAAATTCTTTGTATGTAGGGTAAAAGGAGTCAAAATTCAGGGAAACCCTGCAAAGTTAATTCTGTTCAAATCCATAGCCGGTGCTATCACTGGCCTTCTACTAATGTCCAATTTCCTGTCAAGGAAACAGACCTTGTTTGGGAGAAAAAACAGGCCAGATAACTGACCGACCGACAGACCGCCCGCCGCTCGCGCCCAATCCACGTAATTACCCAAATAGGCAGCGGGGTGGGTGGCATGGTATCCGCGTCCAGGCAGAGGTTCCCGCGATAAGCAGTGTCTGCACTCTCAAGCCTGTAATTACTTTATTGATAATTCAGAGGGAAAATTGCCCTGGCCAATCACTGACGCTGGATTTAATGGATCGGTCCTGACGAAGGGGGGGTGTAAGGGGGTTAGAGGGCGGCAAGGCTCCCGTTTAAAAGCAGCAAAAATGTGTTTAGGTCCTGGGGAAGGCCTTTCCTCCAGAGATAATCACACAACTAAATGTAAAATAGTGCACCCTTAGCACGGGCTCTCTCACTCCGTGTGTGTGTGTGTGTGTGTGTGTGTGTGTGTGTCAGTGCGAAGAAGGCCATGGGTGGTTATCTATAACTCCTTCCGTAACACATTTACCCCCCGGCCTTGAATTAGCTTATATTTCTCGGAGGGGAAGACCTCGGTAACGATGCTGACATTTAGCAGCTTCACTTCAGTCTATTAACTACAGTAAATTTAATTTGCAACAGGCACAGAAGTGCACGGAGTGGAGGGCACAGAACGAGGGGTAAACCCTGATAGGTTTGTCTTTTATTGCGGACAGCGGATTCCCAAAGAGCCAGCCCGCACAATTTCTACTTTTCTTTGAAAATTAATAGATCAAGCATTTGCATCATACCTGCATTTTTGTTTCCACCTGGGTGGAGTTTGCAGGTTCTCCCAGCCTGAGTGTCTCATGCCTTGCTGTGGATTTTAGGCTAGCTTCCCACTTTTCAAAGTTTTAATGTGAAAAAAGAACAACAGTGTGTTATATAATAATAATAATAATAGGAGTATTTCAGATTGTTTACACCCTCTCAGATTTCTGTTTTGCTTTAACCTCTCGGGTTTCCTTCGTTTTGCTTTAGTATCTGTACCTGGCAGGTCTGTTTTCATCTTTTTATAGCTGAATGCACTGCGTTGTGTATGAACTCCTCTGTGCATAAATAAATGAATATCTGTATGCACACATCAGTTTAAGCTCCACATATGTTACTGTTGTTATTATTTTTAAGTGGGGTTAAAATGTAAAAAAGTAAATTATTGAGGGATTTTAGATTATAGATAAATTTTACACCCTCTAAAACTCGTCTTAAAATTGTAATAACACCTGAGTCAGTGTAAACAAACGTTTTCAAGTTCATGAGGCAGGAAAAAGGGATGACTGGGAGGCCTGATAAGTGGCTCACTAAATCTCCCAGCACCCTCTGTCCATCCTGTACCGATCAATATGAAGGCATCCCAGCCCCTCCCTAATGACCACGCGCTGCTCCCAGTCCAGCGTTTTTTTGACTGTGTGTGTTTTTTGACCAGTCCTCATCTCAGGAAAGCATAGAGACATCGTCCACATTCCACAGGACTTTTGGAATTTCCCCACTGTCTGGGCCTCGTCTTTTTTTAACAATGGTCTTGAATTTCGTCCATTTCTACACAATCTATCTAACTGTGGATTGGAGTCCAAACTCTTTAGAGATGGTTTTGTAACCTTTTCCAGCTTAATGAGCATCAACAACCCTTTTTCTGTGGTCCTCATAAATCTCCTTTGTTCGTGCCATGATACACTTTCACAAATGTTTATGAAGAGCAGACTTTGATAGATCCCTGTTCTTTAAATTAAACATGGTGCCCCCTCACACCTGATTATCATCACATTGATGACCTGACTCCAAATTCACTTACAAATTAACTGCGGATCCTAGAGGTTCACATACTTTTACCACTCACTAATATGTAATATTGGATCATTTTCCTCATTAAATAAATGACCAAGTATAATATTTTTATCTCATTTGTTTAACTAGGTTATCTTTATCTACTTTAGGACTTGTGTGAAAATCTGATGATGTTTTAGGTCATATTTATGCATAAATATAGAATATTCTAAAGGGTTCACAAACTTTTCTATACCATTCTAATAAATTGTTTTTAGTGCGACTGCTCTCGGGGTCTTTCTGATCTTTCGTTGATTACACAGTCCAAACGGGCGTTTTTTTTTTTGTCGTGTCTGTGCAGGTCCCGCTCTCGTCACCGCAGATCCCACAGTCGCAGCAGCGGCAGGTCCAGCAGGAGGCGCAGCCGAAGCAGAGACCGTGGCTCGCGAAAGGCCCGTGACAGGGAGCGGGAGAAAGATAAAGAGAAGGAATCCAAAACGAAGGACAAACAGAGGTAAGGATTTTCTTCCCTGCTATCGTAACTCCCGTTAAAACCCAGCAGGGAGTCGAGGACAGAGCTGGCATAGCCCCCCCTCATCCATCTAGCTCACGTTCCACTCGGTGAACTCGGCGTCTCCGAGGTCCCGTCGGCCCCCGGATCGTGTTTCTCTGTCCTGTCCTCTCCTCCTTACCCCGGCTAGATCGTGTTAAACTAGCTGCTCTAGCTCGGATCCGGTCCCAGGCGTAATAGAACCTGGCACGAGGTAAACTTATTTAATATAGAACCTGCTTCCATGGTTCAGCTCGGTTGTACCGCCCCACAGGGGGGCGTCTTAATTCGATTGGAGGGTGATGGGGGCCGGGGCTGTCAGTCATTCTGAGAGAGTTGTCATGTCGCCGTCTTATGCGATTTGGGAGGGAGTTTGGGGATCGAGAGGCACGGAATATTTATTTATAACACCTGTCTCTCTCTCCCTCTCTCTCTCTCTCTCCCTCTCTCTCTCTCTCTCTGCATGTGTGTGTGTGTGTGTGTGTGTGTGTGTGTGAGAGAGAGAGAGAGAGAGAGAGAGAGAGAGAGAGAGAGAGAGAG
>JAVSBU010000064.1:1472099-1486509 GCA_033118015.1 Loricariichthys derbyi | reverse complement strand
ATTAAGAGCTTCAGCTAGAACTCATTTAGAATCACTAGATCCACTAACACTCATTATAACAGGATCCTAGACTTTGGCTAGAACACCAGGATCTCATGAACATTTTCTTCTGTTGGTACCATAGTGTGTCTTACTAATAAACTATTTTTTAACTTTTGAATTTCTGTCGCTGGACTGAAGCCTGTAGTTTGTTGATGATGTTTTAGCAGGAATGGAACAGGGATATAATCCCAATAATACACCTGTTATTGCTATCGTGTTTGAGGGGTGGGATTATCCCCTGGCACTGCAGAAGAGACCCGTACTGGACCCTGCACTGGACTGGTATCCCATACCAAAAAAAGAGCTACTGGTTCCTTTTAGAAAGGACCAAACTGAGTTTGATTGCATTTACAGCAACTAGAATGTTGTTACACTTTATCATAAGTTGTGGCTACAGTAGTAAATTTTTATTTTACTCACAAACGCCGTCGGTTCCCATCTGCCCCTAAACCCAGCACAGATTAACGAGGAAGAAGGCGTTTAGTTCCTGTTGTTGTCTCGGTTCATCTGCTGTAATTCCAGCCTGATTCCTCTCTCATTCACTCTGTGAGCAGTAGATGAGCATTTTGACAATGAACTGTAATCCCTGCGCCACAAACGCACACTTATAATCTCCATGGATTACTCCCACTAAGGAATTACCGGCAGATTTCTGCTCCGTTCCTTCATCCTCACTTGGCCTCAGCAGCCGGAGCCACGCTTTCGCCCTACCGAAAATGGACCGGACCTATTTCTTTTTGTGTGAGAAATCTGTAAACCTGTTTCGTACGTCTTCATTCTTTATCTCCCAGTCACAGCCGGATTTAACGCAGGCCGATTACTCGTATAAAAAAAGATGCTTCGATATCAGACAATCATCTTTAGACCTTTATCACCAGTCGTACCAGTTAAAGATGGGTTGGATTTTCAGCCGTACGAGTCGGGGGGAAAACGACAGCTGTCTAAGCCCTGTTTGTCAAATTTTCAAGCTCGTGTCACTTTAATGTAAACCTGGGATTTGGGATTAAGTAGATTGGAGCCGTTTGGTGTGAGCTATGAGAGCCGGAGCTGTACTCGATCCTGCTACTTTGTGTTTAAGCGATTGTTGTAATGATTCTGGCAGAGCTGAATGGGTTGCTGAAACATCCTTCCACAGCCAGGCGGATTTCTAAAATGACTGTTAGGACTTGTTGCAGATGCAGAGTGAAGCTTTAGGGCCCTGCTAATCTCAGGTCTTGGTGGTAAGAAAGCCAGGCTCTATCAGTCGGTGTTATTTTCCTCTTATAGCCCTCTTACGTTCTGTTTTCCTTGATGGTCTGCAGTCAACATTCTAATTCATGACCCTGTGCAGGACAGTCAAATTTCTTCACATCGAACTCCCCAAATGAATCCGTTCTCCTCTTTTGGGACACAGTGGGCTGTTTTTTGCATTTGCTGTTTGCATGTGGGAGCATGTGATTATCAAGGAAGTAAATGTACTCATTAAGAAATTAATACGATTTCCTAGTACAGGTTCTGTGAAACAGATGTGACGTTACATCATTGCGTTTTATGCTACTGTAGCTATAAAGGGGATTTTCATTAAGAAAAAGGAGTGCAAACTGTAATTTAGAGATACGGCTGATTCAGGTGCTCCCTGATTTACCATGGGGACACGTCCCAACAAATCTAAGTTGAATTTTTTGTAACTCGAGGACTTTAAATATATAATGTATAAATCATGGCAAAGACTAAATTAAACGTCTTTTCCTCACTACATTTCCCAGCATTCATCACTCTGGCCAAGTGATTCTAAATTGAGTATGGTTTTGGTTGATTTGTATATTTGTTTATTACCAGATTCAAATCGTAAAGTTGAAATAATGAGTCGTGGTACAACGGGGACGACCTGTAAATCCATTAATACTTTAGGGTTCCAACTGTTTTCCTTTTTAGTCGGCTGTTACCACCTTCTGAGGAACAGCGGTGACCTAATTTGCTAACATTATATGTAAGTTAAAAACACCGTGAGATAGTTTACAGCGGGTTTGATGCTGCTGTTGATATTAGAGCTAGCATGTTCTGAAGTTGATAATTTTTAGACGCCTTACGTAGATGCGGGTGTGATGGTTAGATCCAGGCTGATGGGACCCCCCGGGGAGGACGGGCGGCAGCCGCTCCTAATGCATTCAGTGCGTGGTCATATTTGTGATGCGTGTGTTTATAGCAGCATCTGTCTAGACCTTTATTTATTTATTTTTTCTGTTTTTAATCCCCCTATGGGTTCACTCCTCAGAGAGGCTGCTAAGCCACTTCTCCGACTTTGATCCCGTTTGCGTGGGGCAGTTTAGTTTCCCATAATGCTGGTGATCAATGATTTCCTTTCAGCGCTGATGTAATTAGTGAGGTTTAAGCCCATCCCCAGGCCCTGTCGGACTCATCGGGGGGTGCGGGGATTTATTATTCAGCGGCTTTAAAGGGGATCGATAGCAGCTAGTTGCTCTACTGAGACTTCCCAGCATCGGTTCCGCCGGGGTCAGAGAGAAGCCTCAGGGTTCGGGGGGAACACAAAGCAGATTCCCGGGTTGCTTTTGGTAGCTGATAATTCAGAGAGTGAAAATATAAAGGGAAAAAGCTCGCTATATATTTATACAGTGGGATTTTTGTTTTTGGTAAGAACTTATCGTGAGGCCGAAGTTTGAAGGTTACTGAATCCTGGATTGAAGGTACAAGTTGTGTTTGTCACCCCAAAATATCTCAGACCCACAGCTGAGCAGTTGTATTCATGGCCTTTTAAGCCCTAAGCGTTGAAGTGCCATGTGTCTGGGCATCCTCTCCTCATGGCTGATCATTATTTAAAGCTGGCAGCTCATCTGGATTAGCCGCTGGTGCTCAGAGCTTTGAAACAGAGCCCAAAGTAAGCCTATATGCAAACAAAAGTCCCCTTGAATTAGCCAGCCTGTGCTAGCCTTTCTCTCTGTCCAAGGCTGAGGGAGGGACGGAGGGAGGGATGAGGGAGGGGAACTGAAGCCTCCCTTTTGCTTCAATAAATAAAAAGAAGAGCAAGTTATTTTTAATTGTGCAGAACAAAACAACGGGGGTTAAGTAATGGAGTTTTAAAGCGAAGCCCTTTTAGGATGGAATTGCGCAAGCACCCCCCCATCCCCACGGGTTGGAGGGGAGGCAGAGTGGGCGGCGCGAAACCAGTAAGGCGAGAGCATTGGCACACGTAGGAGGCAAAAAGAGCCCGGGACCAAACTGCAAAGCTAATTACCTACGAGCATTGTGAGCGAAGAGCCAGCTCGACGAAACAGGGGTAAAGATTAGACTCGTACCTCATCCCCTAGATCTTCAGATTTGGAAACGTGGCTGTTTCACGTTCAAGTGCAGGTCAGGACTGTGGGTCAAGCTTTTGATTGGTTCCGTTGTCAATCTTTCTCTCTCAAATTTCTCACTGACTGAGCCTGAGGCTCTGCAGTCCAATCCCGTACATCACAATACCCCCTACAAGTTACGTGCTCTTACACCACAGTTAGATTTGACCCCGCAATCTGATTTGCTGAGAGTTGTTCTATGAGCTCCAGCATTACCTGATAGTGGCACTCTGACTGAAGCTCTTCAACTATTACTCCACCACAACAACATCAGCCGTAACAAATCAGCAACTTTAGAATTCTCTGATATAATTCAGAATTCATTGTTCCATCAATGACCCTGGCCCAGATGCAGCAAAACAGCCCCAAACCATGATGCTACCACCACCATGTGAACCTGAAACACCAACCTGAAAGCTAAATTTTGGTCTGATCCATCCACAAAACTTTCTTCCAATAAACTTCTGGCTTGTCCATGTGATCTTTAGCAAACTGCAGACAAGCAGCAATGTTCTTTTTGGAGAGCAGTGGTTTTCTCCTTACAACACTGCCATGCACACCATTGTTGTTCAGTGTTCTCTGGTTCGCTGAATGGATTTATGGGGTTTAGCTCAAAAACAGTACTGCCGTTGATAAGTGACCATATCGGCTTCCGTGACAAAATCTATTTAGGGATCAGAATGCACTTGTGTTAAGAATTATAAAAAGTTTATTTGATTTCTGCTTTCTATGCTTTCATTGCTTTTTGGTATCACATTCTCTAAAGCTCCCAAAAAACAAGGTGTGTGGGTTTTTTTTTTTTTTTTTTTGTTTTTTTTGTTTTTTTGTTTTTTGTGAAAGTGCTTTTAGTTGCTGTTTAGCCCTGCCTGGTGTAAAGAGGCCCTCGACCGCATATTTACAGCCATGTTCCTGCTCGCAAGATTTCACTTTCGGGATTGTGGTCATTGGCGGTTTCGGGTGATTTTTATAAAGTGAAGCGTGCCTCCTAAAAGATGTAGAAGGTTGAGACTGGGAGCAGAACCTTCAGATTTTTGGGGTTCTTGAACCATTTCTTAATTATGATGTACCATATTTTGCTGTACAGGAGTTTTGTCCAGTCGTTTGCTCTCCACTCTCCTTTGATAGAGTAAATGGTAGGGGTTTGAGATAATAGCCCTCAGCCCTAAGGCGCATCTTTTTCTTGTGCCTTAGCCAGCGTGAAGGCGAGTGGGAAGGCAGGGAGAGTCTGTGTTGTTGCTGTTGTGCTTTTTGCTTTGCCCCCAAAGCTGCTTTAACATCTGCTGACATGTTCACTGTACGTCCAGTTCGTCTCTCACTCTGCTCTGTCTTCCCCCTTCCTCTCGAATTTACTTTGCCCGTTCTGACGAGGCAGAAGATCTTCTGTCATTCCTCCTCTTCAAAAAACAAACACGTATTATTTCTTCTCTCCTCTCGTTCTGGAGAGAGCTCCTCGTTCAGGAGATAAAAGGCGCTCTGCCGAATCTCCGGCCTGCTGCTGGATGCCTTGAACGGCCTGACGGAGCTGTCAGGCCCCATTTTGCCTCCGACCTCCACAGCGGACTCCATCTGCCATTCGCAATAAGCGGTGCTCGTAGCCGGGCGCCCGTTTCGGGCCTCGTCAAAGGCGCAGCTGATATAGCAGTTTGAGAGCTGTGTTTAGAGGCGCTTGGCTCTCTGTCTTGTTTCAGGCCTGTGTATGTAAACACTCAGCATTCTAGCGTGTTTGTTGTCAAATAGAGAGAAAGTGAACACAAATCCAGATGGATGGGTTTAAGGCCTCACAAGCAGCAAATTGGATTAGGGGTGAAGAGAGCGGTGGCACTCTGGTGGCACGGGACGAGGCTTTTAGTATAGACAAAAAAAGGCTTTAATGATGGAAGCTCTTCACACGGATTTGTGACGTTTGTGAAGTCAGAAGATGGTGCGACTTCCCCATCACAGACGTTTGTGAACACTGTAGAAGGACGGGGTGTGGGGCCAGACGAACTGGATCCGACAGGCCGAGCTGAGCCTTGTGATCATCCCACAGTTCAAAACACCTCCGTCACCTTGGCCGTTTTGCCCTTAATGAAAGAGATTAGGTAATTGGGTCCCGGGCTAATTACCCTCCAAAAGGCAAAGCAGCAAAGAGATGAACTTCGGATGAGTTCTGACAGTGAGACAGACGTGTAACGTGCTGCAAAGTGCTGCTGTTTGAGCAAAGTGGAGGGAGGGGAGGGAGTAACTGAGGAACCACATTTACATACACATAATAAAATTAAACGCTGGGTAATTAGATGTTGTACTTTTAATATTTAGGTTGACATACATAGTTAAAATACCGCTACTCTAAAGCAGGACGTCTGTTTACTGAGGGTGAGAGGGACAGATCCGTCCCTAAAAATCATATCAATAATCTTATTGTCTTTATCTCGAAACAGACATGAGGAGCCAAACTATACAAAATACTTCGTTTTTTAATAAATACAGTGAAACCGCTCGTAATTAGACATGGTAACATTCAGTAATGCAGTAAATCCTGATCTTTAACCCACATCAACACTCTGAAACATTTTAGTCCAACAAACTGCAGCTTACACACCTCTTAATTTATAAATACTTTTAGAAAAAGTACATACTTTTTTTAATATAGTTCTTTAGTCATCACAGGATTGGAATAACCTGCAGTGTCCAATTCATAAAAACAAGTTGAGAATGCATTAAAAAGTCTTAGGTTTTGTAAGTGTACTAGCATATGTAGTGAGTGGAAAAGTTTAGATTTTAATTTTGAAGTGTAAATACATAAAAATTCCTAAAGACTTTTTTAGTACAGTAATGACCGTTTAAGAATCCTTAATAAGGAGGGCCAATCTGATTAGCAGGTGCTGCGGTACCAACTGGCCTCCCCGTGGTCAGCCGTGCATGGACATGCCACCCAACCAGGCGGCACTGCTGGACCTCAACCCCAGGTTCCAGAGCTGGGCGGCTCTGTGCTGAACTTTGGACTCCGGTGCTCTGTTGTGCCTTAAAAAATGCATTAGGAGAAAAATCTGAAGCCTCCACCCTATAATCCAAAATGCTCTCTGGGCTTAAGCAGCAGCGCCTGAATGAACACAATCCCCGGACCACCGTGCATCGTCCCCTTTGTGCTGCTTGTTTCTTAAGTGCCCTACTCCATCCCGCTGGGCTCCGTTTGAGACAGACAGCCTTCTGTTCTCTTCTAAGTGCATGCCGGTGCTTTGGGTCCTCGTTGGGCCTGCCCTGCCCCTCACACACACGGTGGGTTTGATTTAGGCCGTGTATTTGATACATGCTTATTAGATGTATGTACATAGTTAATGTTTAATGCCCCTGTTTTTAGTAGATGAACAAAAATATGTTTTTATTTGTAACTCATAGTCTTCTTTGTTGACATAAGCGAGCTCGTTATCACAGAGGTCTTAATTATCATATGCCATACATCGACTCCCAAACCCACACACACATTCACTGGACGCCCGAACGCCAACGATATTACAGCTCAAAGGCCCCGGACCTTTAGTCCGTCCAGGGGAGATTTAGTGAAGCAAAGGCCCAGCAGAGCAGAAGATGAGGGGCGGAGTCTGATACCGGGGGGGCCTGAATGGAAAGAATAGGGTGCGAGAAAATAGAGGGAGCGGTGGAAAAAGATCAAGAGGGAAGGGTCAGGATTGATTTGGAATATTTCGTGTTGAATATCCTCTGTAAAAATGTGAAAGGGGTCACCTAGCTCAATATATTAAAGCCGTAGCCTCGTAGCCTCCCTCACGCTTTCGTTGCTCTTTTACGGCCCAGGCCGGGCCTGAAGGGACCTACGCGTTCCACAAACAGTCAGAGAGAGGTCGTGACCCTTTGAGTCCATCGGCCAGAAGAGACTATGAAATTTCAAGCTTCATATCAAACTAATCAAATTACTAAACTTTCTGAGTCTTTGATGCAGGTGGTGGGAAAAAAAAGTTTCCTTCTACTCAGCTCAGATTTTTGCTGTTTTGTTGGTTATTAAAACATGTGAACATGAAAGATTTTTTTCCCAGACAGGTCCTGTTTTGTCCCCTCTACCTCACATCTAAGGGTCTGTGAATTTAACAAAATTTGGCACCTTAATTGGCACCGTGTGTTTTGCGATTTTTACCGTCTCTTGCTTTTTTTGTCGTAAGGAGTTTTGTTTTTTTGTTTGGCTGAATGAAGATTTCTCTAAGATTTGCTAAATGTGTTTTTTAAAGTCCTAATCTTCATATTCCATTAGGGTTGGACATCCATTAACAAAAGTTTCTGGGTAGTTTAGGTGTAAAGAGCATCTTTATTTTTTTAATCTGAGCTGAGCTTTTGAACTCTAGCAGAATGTGTCGAAACAAAACTACATGATGATGTACGAGGTCACACGGCCCACCGGTCCTGCAGATGAACACCTAATCAATGCTCTGATATTTGAAGAATTTAATGCACTTTGCATTCACTGTTTCACACTTTATTTGATCCAATAACAAACTTTTGTTTCGGATAAACGTTCTGCATGGACAGACTAAACTGTTTATGTAAGAGAAAAACTGTTAACTTCAGCATTTAGGAGCTGTGAAAACAAAGCTATGAGACGTAGAGCCTAGCCACCGTATCCTTGTGTAATTAAAACGATCGTCTGCGTTTATTGTCACTGAGCTGCTCTCAGCTCTTCAGAAGTCTGAGGCAAAAGTTTCATCATGCGAGCGTGGGCCTCTCCAGTTATAAACGCCGCGTCAAGCTCCCATCGAGAAAATATTAGGTTTGTACGCGGCGTCCGGGCTTCGATAGGCCCCCGTAGGCACCGTTCAGTTTGCTGGAGGGAGACGTTTTTCGTTCCCATGACTAAGTCGGCTAAAATTGCGAGTAACTGGCGTTATTCCAGCGTGACGGCCGCGTTGTGCTGAGAGGCTGCGTGAAACAAATGTAACAGGATGGTGGGTTATGAATTATTCAGCGTATTGATATGATGTCTCTTTGTAATTGTTTGGACCTTTAATATTTAATGAAAAGCGTTTACGCCGGGGCTCGAATTTTGACAGCGTCGGGTGAATTACCATTTAAGAAAAAAGCGTGTGTGTTTTTCGGCTGAACACTTTTCCCCTAGTGCGTTTTCCGTTTTATTCAAGCTGCTCTTATTTTGCAGATTTGCCTTTTTTTTTTTTTTTTTTTTTTTCCCAGGCCTTAAAACCTTAAAAAAAAAAAGTGGAAAACTTGAGCTTTGGCCTGTCACAGCGATTTAGTCGTATGTTTTTATGTAGCTGATCTGATTGCTCATTCCTTTCATAGTGCAAATGAAATTCACGCTTGGGTCATATTTCCTCATACGAGGTGAATCGGGTTTAAAGGAGCCCCACATCCAGGTCATCTCACACACCAGACGCTCCTCTGTTTGCCCCTGGAAAGCGCACCGTGCCACCTGGTGGCAGCACCTGGCACAGAGATTTCAGCTGATTTGTTTTTGCCCTCATTATTCCAGGCAGATGTGAGGAGCCTCCAGAGTCGGATTTCATTTAATGAATAATCACTAGGTTTTGGTTCTCCTCTCATTTCTGCCTGCTGTATTTAGGATCTTTATGTAAGAGAAAAAAAGAATGGAGGACTGTTTTTCTCTCTTTGCCGGGGGTCTCAGGTACCACATGCAAATCTGAGGCAAACACTCACTCTCTGGCCTCCTGGCTCTCCTGTGCCAATTCTCCCCTGTTGATTCCCTCCATTTTATTTCGCTTTTCCGTGATTGTGCAGTTTTAATTAGGATGTTATACAGCCTGTAAAACTGTAAACTCACTAACGCTCTCTGTCCTTAAAGGCATTCTGCTGAAATCGCAGCTCTGATATGCATGCAACGTACATAAAAACCGTCCCTCTGTGTGCTTTCAAAAACGCCTGGTTTAAAACCGAAGGGTGTAACAACAAACCAAAACGATCTGTTCTCTTCTTATATAAAAATTTAGTCTCCTGTAGTTAAGACCCATGATTGTGCCCTCTGCTGTTTAAAAATGCAGTCGCGTTACATGGTGTAATGGCTTTTATAAATAATATGTTTAATGTGTTAAGGCATGTGTTGCTTAATACTTTAAAAGTTCAAAATACCGTTAGAGCCAAACAGTGGTGAGGACGATTTTTTTTCTTGCATTTTATTTAGACGACGATAAAGTAAATTAGTATTGTCCACACCAAATTACATCAGTGTATTGGCCCTCTGTTTGTAAACTTTCCAGCTTTCAGTGTCACTTCTGGGTTATTGCTACTACTTTGGAAGTTTATCCTCTGTTTGGTTAAATGTGGGACCAGCAATTCAAATCAGGTTACGAAAAAGCACTAGTTAGAAAGTTTCAGCTCTCGAATGAGACACAAACTCTATTTTGCAAAAAAAATAACAAAAAAGTGTTTGGTATGTAGAGTCTTGAGCCTTTGTTACTTAAAGGTACCATTTACTGCTCATATCTATTTAAGCTGAATGGGTAGAGTCGAGTAAATAGTGTTGAATGCTGCTGAACGTTTTGCTGATTTGTTTTTGTTTAACCTGTTAAAATTCGGTAAATCATGCTCAAAATCGATAGCTAGAGTTATAGAGTTTCAGTTGTCACGGAAATTACCGAATGCTGCCGAAGACGTGACGTCACATTCTGTAGAAAAAAGATTCATACTGTAGCAACGCGGGGAAAGTAAAGACACTGCTTTGGTCACGGATAAACAGGATTCATCTCATGTGGGGAACACAAATTGCTAAAAATCGTAGTGTGACCTATTTCGCATGGAAAATCTGACCCATCGCGAACGCTACGTCATGCACGGACCGATTTCCGATCTCATCAGCTTCTCAGCAAGAATTCGGTGAGTGGTCTATTTTATTTCACTAAATACCATAAAATTGACTAGTTCAAGCTAGATTTTATTGCTGTGGCCCTTAATTAACCCAATCAGATCGATAAACGATACCCCGATAAGACCACTACATGGGACCTTTAAAACCTCCAGGATGCAAATCAGGGTGTGAGAGGATCTATAATAAGTCTTACAAAGTCTTAAATTAATTTACCTAAACAAGTAGTCTTAATTTGTCCTAAAAAATTTCTTAAATCCGTATCCCAAACTTCTTAAAAATGCCACAAACACTAAATACAAGTTTTGTTTTATTTTTATTATGCAGTTTACAGATTTCATACGCAGGTTAACTCACTGTTTTTTAAATCTGGACTGAACCGAGAGAAAGCAGTGGCGTTATTAAAGCCTCTGGGTGGCGCTGGTTTTGTTTCATACAGGAATCACAGTCAGGCTTGTTACACAGCCAGCGCAATTTTCTGATAACTCTAAATTAATTTGAGCTCGTTTATAACAATCGAATGTTTCGCATCAAACACAATTTATTTTTGCACGACAAAAATGTGATGTTTTTTATTCTCCCTCTCTTTTGATTTTAAAAACTCATTGACCAATCAGAGTCACTTCTGTTGTTGGCATAGAAACAGCGAGATGCAGTTTGATAATGTCGGGGGCTAACAATACCAGCTTTTAACAGAACTGCTATTTAAAGTGACTATAGCACTGCGTGATAATGAACCAGGCAGCAAAATTTGTGTCTGAATATTTTTTTGTTGTGTTGTGTTTGAAGCTGCTCTTACAGTAAAGCCTGTAAATGTATTAAGTGTTTTGCTAGTTGCCTTAAATCAGCCTTAAAAAAGTCCTAATTTGCCCAGACCTTCAGATACCCCAGAACCTCTGCTAGAGAAATTTACTTCACTTTCTTCTCACTGTGCTTTTGGTTTCCTCCAAAGACTTTTTATTTCTGTTCATCACTGTTTACAACACAGTCGAAGTTTAAGAAACCAGCACTGGCAGCTTGGCATAACCGGGATGTGAACCGGCAACCTTTTGATTGGTGCTCCATTCGTCTTTATCCTCCTCTCCGTCGCTCCATAATAATAACGGGTCAATTTAAAGAGAACAAAAGCAGGAAAAAATGTGGAGAGCTGGACTGAGGGTGGTTCGTGCCAGGGGTGTGCACCCGCTGCGGGGGGTTTACTGGTAGCCGAGCTCACAAACGCGCTTTCTGCTAGTCAGACCGCGGTAATTAATCACAGAGGACCAGGATGGCTGCTGTCTGGTTTGATTGAGATGCCCGGGGCGGCTCTGAGGACGGATAGTGTGTGTGCGTCTCAGTACGAGGTGCGCTGATGGTTTGGGGCTCTGTTTTTGGGCAGCGGTGGATGAGGATCCGGGCCTCTGCGTCCGTCCTGAGAGGATCGCCGTCTCTCGGACGCTTTCTCCGGCTGACTGAATCTCCTCTCCTGTTTAGCGCGTTTACTTCCTCCGCACGGTTTGGTCTCTGCCATCGCTTGGCTTTTATCTTGTGCTTGATAGGCGGCCTCGTAGCTTCCCTTTCTCTGCGTGTGGGAGTCTGTTGAAAAGGCCTCGAGCTCGTGCCTTTGCTGATCGATATTGCCTCCTGGGGGAAGGTTGTGTAAGTGCGTGCTTACTCCGTTTCAACGCTTAAGTATCGACACGTCCAGCGACGTTTCAGACATAACCCCCAGCGTAAATGTAATTGGCAATAATGAAATGTTTACTAAAGTGTTGCTTTTTACGCACCAGCAGCCTAGAGGATCTGCTTTGGATCCTCACACAATGATAACAGACTCTCATTAAAGCCGCCGTGTCTCCGGAGGGCCGCAGTGTTTTCACAGTGTTTGTAGTCTGTGAGGATAAAACAACAAAAGATGTGGCATTGTGATAAATGTATTAGGCGATGAAGCTAACTGCAGCTCCGCTAGAGGAACCGAAGACCTGTGTCACGATATTTTGCACTGCCGGTACGAAAACTAAATAACAACATTACATACTGAGAAACAAAATAAACCGACGAGGCTTTTGTTATTGCATTTTTATTATCACAGACTTGTCCTGTTCAAAGATAGTCATAATAAATATTAATTATAATAATGCTGGTGTCTCTCCACTCACTGTTTCCACTACCCAAAAATCTAGATGTTCTTCCTTAAGAAGTGACTGACTTATCGATTGCATCTTTGTGCTCTGTTTTATGTCTTTTTTAAATTAAAGCTCATATTGTGTTTTTTAATCTGGTTGAACTAGCAGGTTTGGTCCCTTTTTGAGTCTTACTCCTTCCCAGCTTTCTTTCTTATGACATTTAGGGATTTTCCTTGCTGCTGTCGCCCTAGGTTTGCTCAGTTTGCCATTATCCTTATTAATTAGAAGATAACATCTAACATCGTAAAGCCGCTTTTAGACAGTACTAAATTATAAAAAGTACTACAGAAATAAATCTGTCTGGAATTGAATGTGTTTACGAAGTTTCAGTCTTTTTAGTTTCTTTATGCCCTGTTTGATTAAAAAAAATTTACCAATCACACTTCTGCTGTTGGCATGGCAAAATCTGAAACCCCGCATGATACCAGATTTTGATGGCGCTGGTGCTTCGTGACTGTAATACACAAATTTGCAATGTAATATTTGGCATTTTTCTGCCACTTCTTCTTGTTGTGTTTGATTTCTAAAGGCTTTAATGCCTTTTACAGTAAAGTCTCGAAGTGTAACATTTTTTCTGGAATTTTTTTGTTGTGAAAGTGTTAATACAGCCTTATAAAGTCTTTGAGGGTGCCAGTAACTGTGCCATAACAATTAAATCAGATCAGAGAAAACTGTGTTTCTATATTTAAATAAATTACTGAAATCTAAAACCAATTTAAGAAGTTAAGAATAATGCTATCCGGTGTCCCTAAGCAATAATTGCTCCAGTTTAATGTTGTCATCCTGAAAATGAGATGCTGTAAGCAGCAGTAAGTGATATTAAGCTTTGAAATTAAGTCTTGAATTCTTTCACTCTTTTTGTTTTTTTAAATTTACTGGTCCTTTGTTATAAGCATATAAACTTTCAATAAACACACCTTGTACCGCCCGGCAGGCACTTAGACGAAACCCGATATTCGACTTACAGTACCGGCGCTGATTTGCATGCCGTGACTCACGTGCTTCGGGCGGACTTCCTTCCTTCCCTCTGCGTCGACCGCGTGCTCAAATTTAATAACCTATCTCACGTGTCTGCTTAATATCGTCTCCCGGGGCCGGCGACCTCCTTCAGTCCGCCCCGATTATCCCAATGAATTGTTTCTTTTCAAGCGAGTAATAAGAAACGGGGCGTTGAGGAGAAACCTGCTGGCCCTCCTGCATCGGATAAATCAGATTGAATTTGAGAGTTTATTGAATCTAGATTGCGGGGCCCCTCGAACGTGTAGCCATCAATCATCCGGCTCATAATGGAGCCCGGCCCGATTCCGCCCGACGCTTTCCACGTTATTACGTCCGATTGTAACGAGCCGTCGCTGCTAATTGCCCTGCCGAAAGGAGGGGAGGGAACGCGCTCGGTAACAAGGATCTTTCAAATGAAGCTACATGGCTCTGGGGAAGCAAGACTGCAAACACACACACACACACACACACACACACAATCACAATCACAACTGGGTTTCAATGGAGGACACCTTAATCGTTCTGATAGCCAAAATGGAATGAAGTGCCGATGGAGTCAAAGTCTTTATCTGCAGTTTGTTTTACATTCCCAAATAAGATAAAGGAGCCGTCGCTCCATCTGGCTCTCATCAGTTTAAGCCTCTAACAGGAAAGAGAAACGACGTGACTCTCTCACAGACCAAAGTCCAGATCGTATCCAAGTAGAATCTCACTTTATAGCACAGCCTCAAGTGTATTATCACAATTAGAGCACAGTTCCTTTATCGCTGTTTATTATTAGGTTTTAAGATGAAGACGACCGATAATAATAAACCTAATAACTGATTATTATACAGATTGATACAATTTGAAAAGAAATAGAAAGTCTATTCTAATAGAGTAAATAAAGTGGGTGTGGTTTAAATAAAGTGGGTGTGGTTTATAATTCAGGTTGTTCTTTAGACACACTTTGGTACCAACAGAAGAAAATGTTCGTGAGATCCTGGTGTTCTAACCAAAGTCTAGGATCCTGTTATAATGAGTGTTAGTGGATCTAGTGATTCTAAATGAGT
>JAVSBU010000064.1:1418587-1438986 GCA_033118015.1 Loricariichthys derbyi | reverse complement strand
TGTGTGTGTGTGTGTGTGTGTGTGTGTGTGTGTGTGTGTGTGTGTGTGTGTGTGTGTGTGTGTGTGTGTGTAGGCACGCTGAGAGCCAACAGAAGCATATGGCTGAGAAGACCCTTTCCAAATAAGCCCCACTCACATCCTCCACGTCACGGAACTGAACAAGAAGACGAGTCACTTTTCTTTTGCTTCTGTGGTTGTACAAATACAAATGATGAGCACTTTCTGACCAGTTAAAAAAAAAAAAAACTAAAGTGTGTCTCAGATACTCTTCCTGGCTTTCTGTGCAGTGATTGGCCTGCTTCTTAGTCCTTCATTTTAACTTTTTACATTTGCTGGCAAATTCTATCTGTCAAAAAAGGAAACAAATACAGAAAGGAATTTGTACAAAGTCCGATTTAAAGAGCTTAAAAAGAGCTGACTGTAGAAAGAAAATAAACAATAACTGCTGATTTTTAAGGTGGACTATTTAAAACTGGCCTGTTTTATTCTGCACAAACGGTAGTACTGAACTGAACCTGTTTTATTTTTGTTTGTTTGTTTTATTTGAAGGTGCTAAACGTCTAAAGGAAACATGCCTGCCTTGTAGTCGAGTCGTAGCTTTTGGTAACCTGTTCACTCCGATCGGTCTTCAACATTTTGTGAATGTTGATCCTCTGACACGAGTCGTTTTAATAAGTGTGTTAAAATATCATTTTCATCCTACTGTATTCAGATTCTTTATTTGAGGAGGAGAAATGTTTATGTACAAATATGTAAAATAAAAAATAAAAACTTTGTTTCATAAACCGCTGCCTGGCGCAGCTTCTTTTCATTCAAAAAGATGTTGCATAAAGTCAAAGTCCGATTTATTTCTGTAGTGCTTTTAACAGCGTTGTCTCAAAGCAGCCAATTAAATGGGTATTAATACCTTTTAATAAGGGTTTAAATAAACAGAATCGAAATATAAAAAGTCGGGTATATTGAATAATTTTCTATTAAAAACATGCTGATATAAACAACCACTCGACCCCGGGCCTTTAGTTATCTTTATGACATCAGAAATTGATACTGACTGTAAATTTGAGCTGAAGGAATTAACATCTTTTAAACCATAAGCCATTTCTAACACCAAGATCATGGGAAAACTTCTCTAAAGGTTTCCAGGTTAATTATCAGAATGATATATCAAAATTTATGAGCTAGTCAAGAATTAATCAGTGACTTGTGTCACGTCCAGGCCAAAACTCATGAACGGTGATCTAATCTAGGGGAATTGGGGATTATCTGGCGGGAACAGACACCAGAGTGAAAGAAACACTTATGACATTTTTAGCCTTCCTTGGAAACTCCAGCTCAGGTATTTAGGCTTTCAGTTGGTCCAACCTCCATTTTTCTGAGGTCAGCCTGAGTTTCTCACCAACCCAGCGACAAAAAGATTTAAGAAATATAAGAGATCTATAGCGATGATAAATTCTGCAAGGTGTTAGAAAAAGTTTAGGTGTTATTAACAATAACAATTAGACTTATATGGATTCGGCTTCTCACTTCCTTAAAAAAAACATACACGAATCATATCAGTGCTGCAAATAATAATCAGAAGCTCTGTGGTGCATGGAGCACATATTACATGACTTATTAGATGCATAAATCTGTTTTATTATGGTTGTGCATACATTTTTATTAAACATTTAAATGGTTTTACACACTGGGCTTTTTATTTAGTTAGAAAACATTTGCTGTGTATTTGTTCTTGTTTTGCATTGTTGTGCATTCGTTTCAGTTTAATACAAAAATCTACAGTACAGAAAATATTTGGACAGCATATATAGCCTAGGACCAAAATCAGCCAAGATTTCCCATTAAGTTTTCGTGTTTATGTTTAATCCTGACTTTGTTAGTTCAGTACTGGTTAAGCCATGATTCCACATCTTAATGCTTTATATTATAAGCAGCAATTGTGCATGGCTGAAATAACGTATGAGTGTTTTATAGCCAAACCCGCTTTTGGGGAGAGATACTCAAGTCTTTTGTATCAGATGTTTTTGTTCCTCTTTTGGGGACTTTAGACTCTTGGTAAGCATGGCTAAAAGCATCTTGATTCAATAAACACTAGAAGACTGACTTGGCAAGTCCAAAACTTTCCACTGCTTCCCCCTGATGAGTTTTTGTTTTGGACAGCATGTGTAAGACGCCTGAATGTTTCTGCAGGCATGACATTGTTTTGTCTTTTGGTCACTGCTTACCCTTTCATTTCCATTTCAAGAGGGTTGCAAGCCAATTAAAGATTCACAATGTTGCCATATTTAAGGAATTTTGTCACAGGTTTGGTCCTGGAGGGATACCGGCCTCGTGTTCTACAGGTGAAGCCAGTCTGTATGGAAGTCCTGGAGAAGGACCCTCCCTTATAATTATTTATTATCCATCATATAATATAATCAAAGTAAATTGTTCAACTGAGAGATGACAGACACATTTTGGGGAAGGAGAATAAGGAGATTTGTACATTTGAACCTGCATGCACTCTACCACTGAGCACAAACAAAACAAACATTTATCAAAAAGCATCTCAAAGAAACTGCACTGATAAGGCATCATGCAGGTTCAGCCCTAGACATTAAGGAGACACCAAATCCATGATTGCTGGTGCCAGCTTTAAAACTTTCCATATTTCCTCTGATTTTTGTTAACTCACAATGGCGCAATAAAGAAAAAACCAGTGACTCAGATGAACACTCTAAAATGAAGGTGAGTGATGGTATAAGATGATTTCAGATACCAGTTCTGCCAGCCTTTAACAAGAGGCTGCACTGGGCACAGGCTCACAGGAGGCTCACACTAGTGGCATGAGACCATGGACTGCCCTTTAAGGTAAGGATTTTTGGGCATACTAAACAATGCCTTGTAAATTGGTGCTAAAGCTTTTTTTCAAACTGAAGACAAGTTTAGGTCTTGTCTATCGGAGGTTTTTTGTTTTGTTTTGTTTTTTGCAGTTCAGCTGACAAAGCTTTCTGTCACTGCAGTAATGTTGTTGCAACAACACAAAAAGAGCTGCTTCATTACAACGCATTATATTTGGTTATAGAATCCACTTTTAGAATTAATTAGGATTTTAAGGGAAATTAAGCACATACATCACTTGCCAAAAGATGTTAAAAACCATAATTAAACTTTCATTCGTTTCTTAAGGAATTTGTTAAAAGTCAGAAGGCTTGTAGCTATTTTCACTCTCAATAGTTTACAGCACCATGCAAAAGTCTAAGGCCTCTTATCCGTAAATAAAATATTGTTGACTAGACCCAAAAATTTCAAATCTGGATTCATCACTCTAGCCCAAGGGCGTTCTTGGGTGCTATACCCTTCCAAAAAGACCATTCCTGATCACGCTCCTTTGGACTGTGCCTCCTGATGAAGCTGCCATGCTGCTTTTGCTCAAATGTAAGGGGAGGTCACACTAAGAACTTGCCACTTTCTCCTATAGAAGCTGGTTTTTTTTTCAGATTTTTTAAAATACCTCATATGTCCTGTATTTTTTGGTCATATTCTAATAAACAGACTGAGCAATCACATGACACCTCGACCTGGAATTAATTTTACTGAAATAATCCTGAGAGCTCCTTGTTTTCTCACTTGATACAAAACTTCCAAGAACAAATGCACTTTCAGAATTAATCACTAAACCCTTCAGGTTCAACCTGGGTTTTATCATAGTCATTCCAATGATATAACCGTTCCTTAAAAGAAGTTCCCTAATTTTTAAAATCTGCTAAAAAAAACAGCCAAAATATCCATGAATGAATGGGAAGCAAAGGCAAAGTTTTTACTGTACTTTAGAATATTGCACTTGTTCAAACTCTTACTAAAGAAGTGAAAGAGAAAGAGAGAGAGAGAGTTTTATGCCACTGGTGTATTAATAACCAGCAGTGACAAATCACGTTTATTAATACAAATTTCACAAAACACACTCTGGCAGAGCTTTTTCTAATTTTGCTTGACATTGACTTGACCCATTAAGCGCTGTAAAAGCTCTACATATTATCAATTCAAAATAATTTAACATAAAATAAATCTTAAGATCTAACAAGGACTCCCAGATTTGACAGCTAAAAAGAATGGAGAAAGTTTTAAAACTTCATGTCTAACCAATAAAACAACAATCCTACCATATATTATACTGTATTATTAATACTGTTTATTATTTTTATGTGTTTGTTAAATTTATCTAATATTAAGATTCTAACATGAGATTCTCACTTAATATTCATGGAACCAAGATTTTTACAATTTTAGCTTACTGTCATATTTTTTACTAGATTTTTCTTAATAGATCCTTTTTGATAAAATTAATATCCACCTGAGACCCAGCCCATTATTTATGTCCTTTATAATGGACATTTGAACAGAAATTGTAAGACAAAGTTTTCCCCCTCGTTCTCAGGAGGATATAATAAAGTTCAATAAATTAAAATTTAACACATTTTGTTCTAAGTCAATTTACTTAATTTGAAGTAGGTATTTATTAATTTAATCTTACTAAGTAGAATATTTGTATTTAAAGTTGTCTTTTTAAAGTAACTTGATTTTATTTGTTTACTTAGACTGCTTAAGGGGTTTTGAAAGTGTATTTGAAGCTGACTTCTTTAATTCAAAGATGTCTTTTTAAAATCAACTGCTTTTATTTAAGAATTGCCGAGCCTATTTATAGTTGTTGTTTTTTTTGTAGGCTGAATACTTTTAAGTTTGGTTTATTTTATTTACAGCTGTCTGTTTTTAAGTAAACTGCTTTTATTTAACAATTGCTTCTTTTATTTAGGGACTATCGTTGCGCTTTTAAGTGAATTCGTTTACTTATTGTACGTTTTAAAGTAGAAATTTATTATATGAAGTTGCTCGTTTTTAAGTAGACTGTATTTATGGACTGCACTAATTTAGAGACTTGATCATCACTGATCTTTTTTTGATATAACAGCTTTTTTTATTTTAAAGTTTTTTTATGTATTTTTAGTTTTTAAGTTATATTTTTGCATTTATAAGATTGGAGTTCTATATATTTAATATTTTTAAGTTGGCTGCTTTGATATTAAAACCTTAGTTTTTTTTCTCATTTTTAAAGTAGACACTGGTTTGAAGTCGACTCATTTAACGGGTATGAACTTGAATTTTTAAGTGATCTTATTGCATGTATTTTTTGAAGCAGGGCCAACTATACTTTAGGACCGACTTGTAGAGTTTGGGGTCTAGTTCTTTTCTTTATTAGGGCTGCAGGACCCAGGCGTGACGTCCTTTAAAGCACCTCTCAGGTTTCGCCTCGGTTCCACGAGAAAAAAGCGACACTGTTGGGATAAGGAATGATGGTTATATTGTGGATATTCGCGGTTGAAAAAGAAAGCGCGCGATGTGGAGTCCCCTTCATTGCGAGAAGTGCGTGTGTGTGTGTGTGTGTGTGTGTGTGTGTGTATGTGTGTGTGTGTGTGTGTGTGTGTGTGTGTGTGTGTGTGTGTGCGTGTGTGTGCGACGATCCTATACAAACTTGGTGCGATAAAGAGGGGCGTTCCATTTCCTTGCCTATGAATATTTAAGACACGAGCGGTTCACTCCAGCGATAACACAGGACACATCAGCTCCATCAGACTCTCAACGAACATGCAAGGTGAGTCCAGCTTTATTCAGCTTCCATGTGCGGCTTTGATTTGAAAGACGGGTTTTAATCGTTAAACTTAAACATTTCCACTGTGATTTTTTCCCGAAAAGCAAGATAAAAATCTTTTACTCTCTGAGGTCGTTCTATAGCAGTGATATAAACCTATCCGTTCACTATCTTATCACAGACAAACCAAAGTCCAGCTGTGTTTTTGTCCAAGTTGGTTTGCTCTGGTTTAGACTGTGGGATGCCTCCTAAAGTAGCTGCAGTTATGTGTTCATTAAAACAGTTCGATTCCAGCACCAACAGCGAGCTAACAGACTCTCAGTGAAGCCTGAGTGTCTCCGGGTGTCTGCTGGACAAACTCCTTGTCTTTTTCTGAATTTACTGGACAGTGCACAATAGCTTGCCCCACATGGACACACAGCTATTCGATCAGCTGCCAGTCAGTAAATCGGGAATCAGGAATTTTAATAAATCAGTGCCAGTAACCTGTATTAAGACAGTGCAACTAAATGCGGCTCTGATGTTGCTCAAGAAAAACTCATCCTATGGATTGATCATCTGGGAATAAACACCCTCCCTGATGATGGATCATTCTTATAGGCAGATATTTACACATTTCTATTGTAGCAGGACTGTGTAGGTATGTTTTTGAAATCTTAAAAATAAAAAGATAGCTAGAGAGAAATAAATGAATGACAGCGAGATAGAGATCAATAGTTCAATGATCAATCCATAGATAGATAAAAAAAGATAGCGACAGATAGTTAATTGACAGATTCATCACAGACAGAGATGAATAACAGATAGAAATCAATAGATAGAAAATAAATAACAGATAGAATATAGGTAAATTATAGAAAAATGGACTACAGATAAATAAGATTAATAGAATTGATTAATCAATTACTAGTTAATAGACAGATTACAGAAATTATATAGTTGACTGAGTTGATTGATCAATAAATTCATAGACAGAAATCAATAATGGAGAAAAATAGATAAGACTATAGACAAATTATAGATAAGATTCATAAATCGATATATAGAGAACAATAATTGTTAGAAAAAGTTAATATATAGATTATATATAACTATTATTAATATTCACAATTTATAGAGATCAATAATAGATAGATATCAATATAATAGGTAGATATTGTTAATATATAGAGATCATTAGATATAGATAATTGATAGATAGATATTAGATTAAGTAAGTGACTGCTGATTAATAGGTTCATAGATTAATCAATAGACAGAGATCAATAATAGGTAGACAATAGATTTTTGTAATATGGAACTATGAGGTTTAGATCCGAGTGTGTTGTGCTGTTTCTATAATCCCACTGTGTGTGTCCACTTTAGGTTCCATGTTTTTGCTGCTGCTGGCACTCCTGTGCCGCTCGGCTGTAGCCACGCCTCTGCGTACGACCAGGAGCACCGAGGCTGATCACGCCAACTGCACTGAGGCTGCCAGAAACCTCCTGCGCAACATAAAGGAGCGGGTGAGTAGAGCAAGTAATGGAAAGGGACTCTCGAGATGCCCAAACCTGACCGTAGGTAGTAGGCCAGGTGCCTCAGGTCAGAGTTGCTGAGGGTTCGAAGCAGCATCCTGTGGGCAAAACCTGACCACTGAGAACGTTTTGAGTCCCGGTGCACACCTACACGGTGCCTTATGTAACAGTAAGCGAAGGCAGAGTTTAAAAACCCCAGCACACACCACGGTGCCAAGTATCACGTATGCCGTGAAGTTTCCACCACATAAGTCATATCTGGTAGGAGGTGGTCCTGTGGTTACACTTTCTCTCCATGAGCTGCTGTAAGTTACTATACATATACAAAGGGATCCACATGGCCAAAAGTATGCAGACACACTTGAGCAGCAGAAAATGGCTCCACGCCAATTCAGTAAAATCCATAGAGTAATAACGAAACTTTTTCCATGACGAATTATAATTAATTTTCAGTTGAGTGAGAAACACCTGTGCTAATATCCAGATTGCTCCACAAACAGAACAAATCTGTTTAAATGACTTTTGTATCTGATGCAGGTGGAAAACACAGTGAACAGCACACTCTTTCACGGGTTTAATTGCACAGATCTGGAATCGGTGGTGAACCCAAACACACAGACAGCGGCCGTGTGTCAGCCCACTGAGGTAGGAAAAAACAATCAAACAGTAATGAAACTGCCAGATTCTTATCACTGGCGTTTGATTTATTGCTTTCGTTGATGTTCTAACACTTTTTTCATGTTTTCCCTTCAGTTTGTGACATGCTCCGGCCAAAGGAACGCTTCATTCGATAAGGTAAATGTTCGCTTTGGTCGTTACCTCCCTAGTTTCGTTAATTTTGAGATCCTGCGAGAGTTCTAAGATCTGTTCTGACTCTTCCCTCTGCAGACAGAATGCCTAAAGAATATTGGAGAGGATCTTGAGTACTACTGGTCGAGACTCAGCGCCTACAACAATTCTCTGCATCAGAGGGAATCAATGACTGAGATCAGCACCACCATAAATTCCATAGAAGCACTTCAGAAGGTAAAAATCACCTGGTATAATCAGACTGGTTACCCGTGATAAAAATTCTGTAGAACTGAATCCCTAAATGTTTTCTCGTTAGAAAGTATGTTAGCTCTCTCCTATATAGTTTCCTCACATACCAACCTATACATGCACCCAGTAATCCATCCACGTACTTGGTTAACATCCCATCTATTAATTAATCCACCAGTGATGTTATGTACAATTCCTTCTATTCATCTATTTAACTATCAATTAAACCTACTTACCCATTAATCCATTTATTAGACTCTTTAGAAATCCATTCATTAGCCAAGTTAGATGTTATGTACGACTCATTATATCTATTTATTTAATTATCCATCAATCCACCCACCCTTTAATCCAATATACAGTTAAATCTCTTCACTCAAACAATTCGGACAGGGAATAGAATTTTTTTTTTTACCTCGAAGTCTGAACAAAAATTTACCAATAATGAAATAACGCAGCAATACTGTATGCCAATTGCCATGAAACCCTAAAAATGGGCACAATCATAGCCATATTACTTATATTATACCATTTTATTATTAAAAATGTATGTATATTAAATTAGACACCTCAATGGCTAAGCTTATTTAATGATCCAATGCATTACATTCTATTGTTTTATTCATATTTTTAATCGTTAATTACATACCAATAGTCAGAAAATACTGAGGGTCAGGAACGGTTTAATCTTATTTACATTTCTTTTCACGGGAACATTTTGGTCCGACTTCGAACTTAATCAGAGTTTAATTCTGGAACCAATTAAGTTTGAAGTCCGAGGTTCTCCTGCATTATCTCCTGGTTATTCACTGAACTCTGGCAATTGATCTATCTATTTAACATCCAACCTGGCTGTTAACCTGACCTCCATCCATCTATTCACCCACCTATCCATTAATTGATCCATCCATCCTTTAGCCAATCGAGTGAGATTATATTATCAATCCATCCTCTAATCCATCCACCCACACATATACTATAAATCTGGCTATCCATCCATCCATCCATCCATCCATCCACTGATCTATCTTCATCCACACATCCATTCATAAATCCGCCTAACTTAGTCTTATGTATGCTTCACCAATCATTGCTATCATTAACTCTCCGTCTGTGTTTTTTCCACACTAGAACTGCCCACTGCTGCCTAAGACAGAACTCGGGATAAAGACGGTGAGCTGCTCTTTCTCTCATCCTCCTTACAGACATTTCCTTACATGCAGCCTTTTAACCTCCACCGTTTCCCCCCTTTCTCCCCACCAGAACTGTCCGACATCAATCTCTTTTGAAGATCGTAAGACTATGTGCAAGCAGCTAAAGGGATTTTACGTTCGTGCCATCACCATGAACCGGGCGCTGGGCTACATCTGCGCCAACGCCAACAAGAAATGATTCCTCACTGTCAACGAAAGTTCGATCAGTTACCGTCTAGAACGCTGCACTACTCAAACTAATTCAAAGAATGTAATGAGGGAAAAAAACATAAGCTAATTTTGTGTCAGTGGTTCATCACTAGTGACCTGGTGATGCATTGTTATTAGTAATCAATGCTATTTATTTTTTTAATTATTTATTTTGTGGTATTTATTAACTATTTATAATGTACTGCAAGAGTAACATGCAACAATCTGCAAATCCTTAGTTTGTGTGTGTGTGTTTGTGCATAAAATAATGAATCAGTTTCACATCACTTGTGGTTTTGTCCACAGTGTAAAACCAAGCAGTAGAGGAACTCAGTTAGGTAACAAGTTTGTTCAGTAATTTTTTAATTAAAAAAAAAGGAAATACAAAAAAAAAAAAAAAAACCTGAGCGCTCCTATTTCTAAAGTTCATTAAGATTTACACACGGCTTAAGACCCGTAAAGATCACATGATCTGTTCCAACAAGATTTCCCTTATTATTATCGAGCACATGTACAGCCGTCGTGTGACCCGTACACCCATGTGGGTATATGTGGGGCTCTGTCCCAAACTGGCCTCAGTAATCACTAAATCTACTATAAATTCTTCTACCTCATGCTACAGTCTAAAGTCAGTCCTTGTTTATAGATAGTGGTTTTTTTTAACCTGTCATGTCCAGCCACTTAGCGAACAGAATATAAATCTGAGTGCCGTGCTGTGCCAGACTCTTTTGCTTTGCCAAGTGGAACCTTATTAGCTTGTTACAAGTTCCTCTTGTTACTTAACATTTTGTGTTTATTTACATATTTATTTAATCAAGCATTACATAATTAAACCAGAACTGACAAGAGAGTGGTTTTAACGACATAAGTACATCCTTTTGTAAAAAGAAAAATGAGATAAAGAGCTTCACATGAGCCAAAATGATTTTGGACACTTGATGTTGAATGACCTGAGCGTGACCATGTCTTTTCACAAAACATAAAAAATGAAATCAATAAATAAATAAACTTTGGATTTCTAGCAAAGAAACAAGAGACACAAACATGGCGACTGATAACCAATGACAGCATTGCATTGCAGAATTTGAACTCAATTACCGGTTTACGTTTTAAGCCTGTCTTTTTTTTGAGGATCATTTTTTAAACCTGATTTTCTAAAACAGGTATACATCGCTTACCGTCTGTGAAACGGGACGCTGATCAAAAAGGACTCTGTGGTAATTTAGATACTTTGCACAGAGTTTTATTTTAAACCACACTATGAATTTTCACAATTTGAAAACGAACAGGACATTACCGCATCTTCTCCCTGCAATTCCCTTTTCAGTCAGCAGGTATCCTCACATTAGTTTTCTGTCATTCAGACGTGAATTAGATGTATATACATTTTGTTCTATTATAATTAAGATGTACCTGTATAGACAGAATTTAAGTGTGACGCCTGACCTTGTGGAAAGACACCTCAAAATTGGGACTAAGATGTATTTCAGTGGGTTCTCTCCCCTCAACATACCTGTATTATGCTACATTTTTTAAATCATCTCAGTTAGTCCACGCTTTCTAGAGGACAGTGGTGGCTAAGTGGTTTCGGTACTAGACTACTGAATAGCAAGTTGAAGGTGCGAGTACTACCACTGACAAGCTGCCAATGTTGGACCTCCAAGTGAGGCCCTTATTCCAAATCACCATGTAAAACTAATAATAAAAAAGAAGGAATGTCTGCAAAGTAAGTGCAAATATATCTACAGATGGTAACCTTTATCGGTGACCTTAATCTGTGATGTACTGTTCTGTAAGCGTTCTTTACCTCTCTTTCTGGGGCCCTCCACAGTTTTTACTCCTGGTGTGTGGAGTTTGACCAAGCGTCCATGTCTATAACATCCTACAGCTTATGAGTCTGCGACAAAACACGATAAAAGTTGCGTAGTAGCACCAAGTCTCTAGCTTGAAAACACGTCTCACACGAGAGTGAATATCACTGGCCTGTCATTCTAACCTTCTGAATGTAGAACAGAAATCTTACAGCTAATTCAAAAGGACCGTTTTGAAATCGTTAGGGTTACTAGTGCTCGTACCCTGAGTCAGTCTTTTGTACTAAATCCAGGAATTTCCTCTGCAGGAATCATTTTGGTGAGAGGCTACGCCGCATATCTGTGGAAACACACAAAATTATGGTCACTCACACATACTCACATTCACTAACTGCATATTACTGTTAAATAGATCCGAATGAGACTCCGAAATCCCTGCTAGCACCAAATCCAGTTAATTACCAGGTAGCTTTAGGAATTAGACAATTTTAATTGAGATTTATCAAATTTTTTCTCTCACCATCTAGTTTGCTGATGACCTCGTGGGGCACGTCGTCGTGGTTGAGCCTTTCATAGAGCTGCATGGCGCCGGCCTCTCCTTTACACTGCCGCCTTCTCCAGCGATCCAGCATGCGGAATTTCCTCATGTCTGTCTCCTTCTCAGCCATCTCGATCGCATCCAGATCCTTCACAGTCAGATCTAAATAGGCGATGGCCATGCTCTTCCATTCCTTCCCCATGCATTTGGCCACCTGCATCAGCTGCTGTTCACTCATATCCGTCTCTGCCAGCTCCACTGAACCGTCTGGAGGGAAAATACATCATTCATTTTTCATTGAAGCCCGTCAATATTTAATAAGCTCAATCCGGTACTAAGTGAGGTCACCTGATTCGTCAACGCAGCAGGATCTCTTAAAGTTCGGTTCATCCTCTAACGTGCTAGAGTTTTGCCGCTTCCGACCTTAAAAAAGATAAAGAAAGCGTTCTGTTTAAGTCCTGATCAGGATCGCTGATTCACTGGCTCTTAGCACCAGAACAACAGAGCTGCTTACAACCCCAAATCATAAAAAGTTAGGACAGTACGTAAAATGCAAGTTTGCAAAAAAATAAATAAACAGTAGTGTTCCTTACATTTACTTTTATTTAAGTGCAGACAGACGAACCCAAGATATTTTGTTTTTTCTTGCCGATTTTCATTTCATTCATTGCATTTCAGGCTGAAACATGCTGAAAATTTAGAGATGAAGTTAAAAAAATATATATGATTTCAACCAAGTGACTGTAATCAAAAGCAAGGATGGGCAGAAGATCTCCAGTTTGTCACCAAATGTGCAGGAAAATGACTGAAATGTTTAAAAGCAATGCTTCTCAAAAAGACTGGCAAAGATTTACATGTCATTACATTTCTCCTTCTACAGTGCATTAAACCACTAAAGGAATCGGGAGGAATTTCAGTATGTAAAGGACAAAGGTACAAGCTTAAACTGAAGAGCTATGATCTCCGTTCCTTCAGACGTTTTATCAAATTTTTATCAAACATTTTCCAATGAGTTACATACACCAACCCCACTTAAAATGTTACTGTGCTCAAAAGAAGCCTTAGGATAAATTCTCTGGACTTGGAGGCATCTGGGATGGACCAGTACACAGTGGAAACACGTGTTGTGGTCATTATCAGAATTCCAGATCTTTTTTGGAAGAAATGGACACTGTGCACCCTGGACCAAAGACGAAAAGAAACCATCTAGTTTCATGTTATGAGCATTAAGTCCAAAAGCTACAGTCTGTCATCTGTTTCTGATTTGAGGTTATATGACCATCTATAACCAAACGTTGGTCTGTACTTACTGAGTGATCGTTCTCGAGGTTTTCTTTCCACAGCTTCCTCTATACAGTCTCCTGCACGGATACAGCACACGTGTTTCAGCTGCATGTAATCCATTAATCAATTTTGATTAATCAGATCCTGGACTGTTATCTGCGTTCCCTCGTACCTTCTCGTATGGTGGCTGACCACACCATTTCCTCTGAGTCTGTCTCGATTAGCGAGAGCTTGAACGGAGGACGTTGTTCAAAGAACGCCTCGAAGTAACCTTTGATCTTCACCACGGCCAGCGTGAACTGGATGTCCTGTTTAAAAATCGGAAAAAGCCACGTTAGGAAAAGACGAAGGCTGGGTTAGAGAGAGTCATGTGAGCGTTTTTGCTGGTCAAAATTTCCCTACTTCAGGTGTGATGTCACCCTGGGGCTCGCTGATCAGTCGGTACTTCCTGTTTTCTTCCAGCAGCTTCTGGCACTGCGGTGGTTTTTCGATCTTTGAGTACTTTTTCTTCGCGTTCCTCACCTCTTTCTTGATGTCCTGCAACGCAAACGTATTTCCTTATCTTCTCCTTTCTCTGTATCATGCGAGTTGACGTTTATTGGGCAAGCTTTAGAAATGGAAGGTGGTTCTGTTGCCCATTCTAAGGCTTGGTTTAAACTTTGTCTGGACCAAGTGGTTATTTACGTTAACGAACAGCTGTGGCTGGTGAGAGTATTTCAATATTAACAAGTCAATTATTAAACTAAAACTAGTAGATCAATTTTAGACTCATATTTAGGTCATTTGACTGCAGTTGCCATGATTTTACACCTCAAACCTTTAACAATGTGAAACAAGACAGCCTTTAAATCGAGGTCTCTATAAAAGGTCATATTATTAATATTATGCTGTAATAACGCGGCCGCTCACCCATTACTGAATCAGCTTCAAAGGAAGCGTCTTTGTGGACGGGGCGGTATTGTCACTGAGAACATATTTGGTAACACAATCAGCCATGTGATGTGTTTACCACAAAAAAAAAAAAAAAAAAAGCAAGCTCTGGCATCATCGCTGTTTGCATCACTGTACATCGAAACCCGTTGCATTTGCAGATGTAAAAACCACGTGCGAGTGTCACTACTAGGGGCTAAAGTTACTCATCAAAAGTTACCGTCACGCTGAAATGTACACAAACGTTTGAGATGCTTCGCCTGACATTTAGGAGGTGATTTTACAGGTTAAACAATGTTGACATTGGTAAGAAATGTAGGCTGTCATCTCAGGAGTTAGTCATTATCAGTCTGTCAGAGGTAGATTTTAATTTCAGTGCTCTCTCCCTCCTGTCTCTTTTTCTCATGACTGTGTCTTGCTAATTCTCCTCTGCAGCCCACGAGTTTTTTTTATTTCTTTTCTTTATTTTAAGGCCTGATTCTGTGTCACTAACCAGTTTGGGTGGTAATGTAGACATAAGGTTTTGAATCACTGCCTTGTTGGTGTTGGAAGATCCAACCATGACCCAATTCCTGACAGGTTCTTGACATGAATCTATGATGCATTTACGTAGGAGGAGGTTTTTAGAGGGGGACTGCCAACTGAATGGGAAATTGTAAACCTCTCCCTCTCTCACTGAACCAAATACCACACAGTGACAGTGTTTCTAATTAAATTCACTCTGCCTTCAATAACAGGTGCTAAATAACCAAACTGCATGGTGGCAGAGTTTCCAACAAACCAGCCATGTTTTTTTATGGATTTACAAAACAATAAATGTGTCCTTGCATAGCAACGTTTTAACTGAATGCTACAGAATGTTACACATTCTCTTTGACTCTTATTTCCTGTTATGATTAATTATGCCCATTAAAGCCTCTGTCGTTGTCGACCTCTATTTTCTTTCCTACACATCTTATCTAACTATTGAAGAACAAAGTGTTTGCCTACAAATAGTCTTTTGGCATAAAAGGTTTCTTACTGTCGATTTGTAGTCCTGGTGACCCTACGATCTTCTGCTATGATCTTCGCCTCTCTAACCATCATCAGCACTGCACATGTGGAGAAAATCCAGCCATCATTTCTCAGGCAGGGTTATTACAGAACCACCGCCTGATTTACGAAGGTCAACAAATTTTTCCCTTATTTCATTCCTTCTATGTTCCGTAATCTCACCCATGGATGGAGAACGAACAGTTTTCTAAATCTCGCGGCTGGATTAACCCGTGTTTCTGACCCCCAGGACACTCACCGCGATGTCGGACTCGTTGTTCGTGACGAGGTAGACCCTGAAGGAGTAACAGTCCTGCTGTCCCACCTCCTTATAGATCAGTACGACGCCGTGATGCTGAGCCACTTTAACCGTCTGAGCGACGGGGCCCACCGGAGACAGAGAGGACACGCTCCACTTTATGTGGTTGCGGGAATAATCCACCGAAGGCTCGATAAACCCACGGTTTTCCTTAATGTGAAGGACGCTGAATTTCACCTCGCTGTCCTGATCTGGGGTTCACAGGCCAACACAGCTATTTTAGTTATGTTTTTATTTCAGAAACAGAAAATAACACAAGCAATGTTAATTTTTTTTCATACACAAAAAGTCACTAATAACGCAGCCATAATAATCCTAGACCTGAATTTGTATTCAGGTAAGTAAAGTCTTTGAACGGCAAACAGTTCCATAATTATTGGGAAAGATTCCCAAAACAAATGAATGTCGTAGGGAAAGTTAGTGATGCTCATATACATCGACTAGGTAACAAACCTCTAAAGTGACATTAAGAAATAATAAATAAAGCTTAGAAACACAATGAAAAAAATAAACGTAATGAAACTGAAAGAACGACGAAGCAGAAATTCGGTACCATGAGCAATTTCATACCTGCCAAGCAGAGCGAATGAGGGAACTGGATGGACTTGAGGATGGAAGGATTTGAGTCCACGTTGAAAATGGGTCCGGCAAACTTCCAAGAGTCGCTCAGGTACCTACTGAACTTGCTCCACGACAGGGTGTTGTAACGGATGCGGACCTTCTGAGACACCTCAAACACCAGGCCCGTCTCGGAGCACTCGTACACTCCCTCATCCTCCAACATCAACCTGATAGAGAGCACAACGATACAGCACACACTCTGTAAACCTGACTGCACTAATGACTTAAAACTGCCTCTGTTCTGAAGAGCTGGAACCTGCGTCTGCACCTTATCTAACGCAGACGGTCTGAGACACAAGAGATACAGTTATAGATGTGAAATTGAAACTCAAGACTCATCGACTGAGGCTTGAGAGACATAAAAAGGGACTTGAAACTTAACAGATATGGACTAAGACTCAAGTGATAAGGCTGCTCACTTCAGATTGGTGTGGAATTTAATTTAGTTAATCAAACATGTATACAATTAGATATAATTATGTTAATTTTACAGCAACACAGAGTCAGAGGCTCAGTATGAAGGGATTAGGGATCAGAATTAGGAAATCATCAGTTACTTAGTGAATCATAATCACAGGCATCATAACCAGAGTCTACGAAGCTCCACAGCCTTACACAGGTGAGCCTGATTTGGTTGATTAATAGCGTTGAGTCCGAATGACGTCACGACTGACGCGGAGGTTTCGTACAAACGCTTCAGCGTGGCTACTGCTGTACGCACTGTTCTGTAGGTGTGGAAACAAACTGCCAAACCTTTCGTCTGCGCATGCACAGATCCGTGAAATGGCTCATCTCGATAGGTAGCTCAACTCTACAGAACACGCACATTTCATCATTCTCTGTGAAAACATATTCCAGGAGAGACATTTCTGCATGAAACGATCATGGATTACAGCATAGTTCAGCTAAAAGGTGGCTGGAATGTCGAGGCTTGCCTGTTACCCATACAAAGACGGATTTAGTGAGTAGGTGAGTAGCAAAGTTACCTGCTGTTTGTTTATAGCGTTTAGTGTTTGTTAACGTTAGTTACGTGAAAACCAATGATAAAGTCATGACTTCAATGCTTTTAAAACTTTTAAGACTCTGTAGAAGCCCTGTATTTAGTGTATTTAGTGTATTTAGTGCACGTGGCCATTGGCCATTTCTGGGTTTATGTTTAGCGATGTTACTGACTTATTAACAGTAAAAAACCAACCTCTTCTGGAGTATATGTAGCTGGCATCGGGTCAGGTTGTTTATCAGTAGGCCCCGCTTCTCTGACAAAGTGTTTGAAGCATATATACGTGTACTTTTTTACTCTTTTGTGTGTGAAGTCTGCTTGTCTACACGCTCGAGCACCGATCGAGATTGCGACAAGGTTTTACAAATGGAATAAATGTTAATCCCTTCATATAGTCCTTGTGGGAGTATCTCGAATCGCTCCGGCACAATCCATAACTTTGTTGTGACCATTTCTAAGCGGTTTTGATGACGAGTTCGGACGCAAAAAAAGTCCTCGCGCGAGCCTGCAGCATTGTCCGAAAATACCTTACTTTCACATGCATACGCGATTGATCATGCTATTTTTAGAAAAATACGTCATTCGGACTCAACCCTATAGAATGTCTGAATCGACTCGCAGAGTCTGAGAGATGGAGTCTCATTATTTCAATTCCACTTCATTTCAACAACTTTTAACTTTCGTGTCATGTACATGTTTCCAAGCAGTGTAACAAAGTTACAAGAAAAAAAAATACAGAATGCTTATATAAATAACTATTACTTAGATTTTGGTGTTTCCCAATGTCCATTGGCTGGGCAGATGATTCCTCCGGTTGGGTAATGCCTCTGGTCAGAGGTCGCCACCCCTCAGTGCTCCAATGGCGCTGTTCAGTTTTAGAGAGGTGGGGTAATTTATAGACGGTTCCTTACACGCAGGTCTTTGCTCCATTTCCCAGCAGTCACGGGTTTTATTACCATGCTCTGCGCGCTTAGAGCAGCTCCAGCAGGCCGAAACACTCTGCACAGACTCTTTACTGAATTCACGCGGTCATACTCGGAGAAAGTTTGTACCATGTCGTCGGTTCAAAGTGCACGCCGAGTCCCCGTCACACTTTTGGGCTCGATGACGTTCGGGGGGCGCGCGGACGCGGACACGAGCACGAGAATGGTTCAGGAGTTCCTGAAGCGCGGCCAGGAGGAGCTGGATACCGCGTTCATGTACACAGAGGGTCAGGCAGAGAGCATTATAGGAGCAATGCAGCTTCCTCACACTGGTACGGTTACAGAGAGCTTAAAGGGATAAATACAGCTCATTAACCTCCACTTACACCAACTGTCATGTTTACACTTTGTACAGAAAAGTATATCATTAAAGGTGCTTAAAAATGGCAGTTGTTGGGGAGTTTATTGTGGCTCCATACTGTTATTGGTGCATAAAGTATTGGATTTCTGCTTGTAGCCATCAGACCATTATTGAAGTCACCAGAGGTATGGAGGTTAGATCATGGAGGTTAGATCGTGGAGGTTAGATCGTGGAGGTTAGATGGTGGAGGTTAGATCCAGCAAATGAACAGATCCGATCAGACAACACCTAAAGATTATAAGTGCAATAATGGTGTGTCTTTGAGCCTTAAGCGTATCTTCGCCACAGAGGGAACAGAATGTACAGCATCTTACATTTTCTTATAGTTTACCTTCTCTGGTTCCTTAGTCAGAATCGCGACCAAAGCAAATCCTTGGGAGGGCAAGACGTTAAGGCCAGACAGCGTTCGCTCTCAGTTGGACGTCTCCCTGAAGAGACTTCAGACGAAGAGCGTCCACATATTCTACCTGCATGCTCCAGATCACCAGAACCCAGTCGAGGACACACTACGGGCCTGTGATGAGCTGCACAGGGAGGTAAAAGAGCTGCGTGGTGTGCAGTGGAGCACACTTTATAGATGAGTTATACTGCTCTGGTGATAATTTCATTTGTTTGTCTAATCTTGCCCATTTTGCTGAATGACTAAGGGAATCTGGATCATTATCATATCATACAGTCGTGGTTTTTTTCTTTTTTTTCCCTTACCAGGGAAAGTTTAAGGAGCTGGGTTTATCAAACTACACCTCATGGGAAGTGGCTGAGATCTGTACCATTTGTAAACACAATGGCTGGATAATGCCCACAGTCTACCAGGTTTATTGAAACAGTTATTTTTATTACACCTTTGTAATGGGTGATCTGTGCTGTTACCCAGACCATATATTCATTGTGTGTTTTTAAGGGCATGTACAACGCTACCACAAGACAGGTGGAAACAGAGCTGCTGCCGTGCTTGCGATACTTCAGCATCCGTTTTTATGCCTACAATCCCCTAGCTGGTAGGCTGGCATGAGCCGTTTTGGGTGAACCTTTCATCTAGTTCTTCTGAAAGTTTAATTAACTGTGATCTTTACTTAGGGGGTCTGCTTACTGGGAAGTATCAGTATCAGGATAAAGATGGGAGCCAACCTGCAGGACGCTTCTTTGGACATAACTGGGCCTCCGCGTACAGAGACAGGCAAGTATCAAAACGTCAGTTCTATATATATATATATTTTGTAATATATATTTTTATTGAGGAATATGACAGATCAAACAAATGGCAACAGGTATTGAACAAAACAATAAATTAATATAGTGCATAACATTTTTTTAATTAAAATCTTTTTTTTTAAATTAACAACACTCACACATCTACATAAATACACAAAAAAGGACCCACCACCCACACACAAAGGGGGGGAAAAAGAGAGAGAGAGAAAAAAAGGGAGGGGAGGGAGTTGGCCAGCATCAGTTCAATGAAAAAGGCCTAGACAAAGACCAAATATAGAAATAAAGGGTCAGCGTATCCTTGAGTTCAGTCAGCCGGCAGAGTGGGAAGCGAATTTATATATGACAGAAAGGATTTCCACTTATTTAAAAAAGAGTCAGTGCTACCTTTCAAGGTAAATGATATTTTCTCTAGTTTAAGAAAGTAGATAACATCTTTAAGCCACATTGAGACAGAGGGTGGTTTCGAGGACTTCCACAACAACAAAATGCGACACCTTGCTAACAAAGATGAGAAAGCCAAAACTCCAGCTTGGCTCTGGGTCAGTGTGGACAGCTGAGTAGAAAAACCAAAAATAGCATGGAAAGGACTGTATTTTATATCGACTCCCAAAGTCTTTGACATTATATAAAAAAAAACTGGAAAATTGCTACAGGGTGGGACAGTAATAAAACATGTGGCTCAAATTACAAGGGGACATCAAGCACCTATCACACTGATCCCTGACTG
>JAVSBU010000064.1:1354697-1371227 GCA_033118015.1 Loricariichthys derbyi | reverse complement strand
CGCTCTCGGTTGAGTCGCCCGGTACCGACGGGCGCGCGCGCTCTCGGTTGAGTCGTCCGGTACCGACGGGCGCGCGCGCTTGAGTCGTCCGGTACCGACGGGCGCGCGCGCTTGAGTCGTTCGGTTCTGGCGGGCGCGTTTGAGTCTGTAGTTCCGACGGGCGCTCTCATTTAAAGCTTATTTCCGAGAGGCCCTCTCATCTGAGTCTTTAGTTCCGACAGGCGCGCTCGTTTGAGTCGTTAGTTCGGACTGGCAGTTTCATTTGAGTGTTTAGTTCTGACAGGCACTCTCATTTGAGTCTTTAATTCAGAGAGGCCCTCTCAGTTGAGTCGTTTAGTTCCGACAGGCCCTCTCAGTTGAGTCGTTTAGTTCCGACAGGCGCTCTCATTTGAGTCTTTAGTTCCGACAGGCGCTCTCGTTTAAATTTTATTTCTGAGAGGCGCTCTCGTTTGAGTCTGTAGTTCCAACAGGCGCTCTCGTTTAAATCTTATTTCTGAGAGGCGCGCTCGTTTGAGTCTGTAGTTGTAACATTAAACCTCTAGTGTGCTTAACGTCGCATTTGCCTAAACATCATGTTTGGTTCTGATAGTCACTCTACCCTCTGAGTGTTTAAGGTGATGACTGCTCTACTGTTTAATGTGATTTTCAGTGTAACATAAGGGAGAGTATTAGGTGTGATAGTTGCATTAGCTTTAGTGTGTTGGACTGTCTACTTTTAGGGAAAATGTTTATTAAAGTATAGATAGTTTCTCTGCCATTAGAGTGTTTAATATGATATTTCTCTCTACCATTAGTGTTTAGTTTCATGGTCTCTCTACTTTTCATTAGAGGGACTTGATGATGTTCTCTTTATCAGGCAAGAGTGTTTGGCATGGTATTCATGTTCATGCCCAGTAAATCCACTTCAGGGTGGTGGTGAGCTCTGGGCAGGTGCAGACACATGGAGAACATGCAGACGGAGGCATCGAACCAAGGATCACTGGAGTTCGAGGCAACAACACAAATCACTTGTGTCCCTCTGCAGCAGCTTGACTTATTTACTAGAATTTTAGTTTGTACGGCTTTGCGAAATTGGTGGGGCTGGAACATTAGTGACGCACGCAGTCATCTGTTATTGTACAGTTTAGCCTAGTCGTGGCTAGTGATGTAGCTCTAGCTTCACCTCTGCTTCAGAGGACCTGGAGGGTTGTGAAAGGGAAAAGGCTGTCTCAGGGTGTTTTTATTTTTTTATAAAGCACAGGCATAAAAACACTGTTGCTAAGTGAGAGTTGGTTCAAATTTAAGTATGATTTTAAGGTAATATCCTGATTTATCATCTGAGAGCCATTATATTTATGTCAGAATAATAATAATAACACAATGACAAGCTAGACTAGTTGCTAACCAGGTTTTAAATGCATTTAATATAATTCAGCTTCCCAAAATTTATTTACACGCAATAAATAAATTCCTCTTTTGTTTATTGCAATTTTTAAAACCTACTTGGCTTGCTAACAATGCCACCAACAACTCGCCAGCCATAATTTTATTGTTTGGGGTTTTTTTTGTTTTGTTTTTTGTTTTGTTTTTTGTTTTGTTTTGTTTTTTTATTATTATTATTTTTAAATCACTAGTACCAGGCTGCCTCATGTTTTTGTCCTGTTTTTCAGTAAGATCAGGGAGTGTAACAAAAAAAAATTTCGCTCCACGCAGCTACAGGTAGCTTTTTCTTTGTTTTTGATCGACAATGCTGTTATACAGAGCCCCGCCCCCTCAAATCATTATAACCAGATCTGTTGCTCCAGTGAGTTCGCATGTCACTGTACTGGAAATCTGCAGCACAAAATTGCTTGTTATGCCACACTTCTTTAAATTAAATTAAATTAGTCTAGTGTGATACTCTATCTACTCTGTAGCCTGGGTGTTTGTTACACTCGCTCTGTCATTACAGTCAGTCTTTAATGTAATAGTTGCTCTACCATTTATTAAAAAAAATCTAGCTATTGTTAGGGTTTAATACCTTTAGCGATAAGTTTCTCTAGTTTTGTAGATGGTGTTTAACAGGATAGACACTCTGACATTAGAGCCTTTACAGCTGGTGTTTAGTATGGTACTCATTCTGTTACTGGAGAGTTTAGTGTCCTATACACTTTGTCATTAGTGTTTGTTTTCCTGTTTATGTCTGTAATGAGTTTTTAATCTGATTCTTGCCCTTCTGTTAGTGTCTTTTGATAGTTTGTCAAACTTTATTGATGGTGTTTAATGTGATAGTCACTCTGTCATTAGAGACCAGTGGAGCTTAATGCGATACCCACCCTACCAGTGTTTGATACTCACTCTGCCTTTAAAAATGGTTTTGCTCCATAATTAGTCTTGTGATAGTTGTTATTGATAGGGTTTTTGACTTTGTATCTGTAAAGCGAGTGTTTAATGTAGTTTGCTGTTTTTGTACGAACAGAGTTAGTCTTACTCACCATACTGTTAGTGTTTGATACTCACTCTGCCTTTAGAAATGGTGTTTGTGATACTTGCTCTGTCATTAGACAGTCTTTAGTGTGGTAGCCAGTATCATTAGTCTTTGTATCTGTGCTTACACTACTAATTTGTTTTTATGCTAGTTTGTCAATGTTTACAGATGGTGTTTAATGCAGTATTTGGCCCTGAGGCTTTATAATCTTTTAATGCTATTATGAAACTGAGCCCTGTTTATCTTAATAGTAATAACCTTTATAATTTAACAAACTATTTTTTCTGATGTTTGTCCACTTTTGTTTATGGCGGTGTACTAACCAACTAAATAAAATCAGTATCAAGAGCAGTGTCTTTTTGGCATTATTTAAATGTAAGATAAATTCAGTCATGTCACCAAACTGCCCGATTTAAAAAAAATTTATTTGGCTATAAAATGTATTCTGATAAAGTACTGACTTTGTTTAGCGTCGTTGAGCAAAATGTTTTGTTTGCCACCAAACATCCAGAGGAAACGTCAAGACTAAGGCTCACAAAAAACCCACCTATAACATAATATTATGCTTGGTAGATGAATAATTAGACCAAATGCGGTTATATTTCATCCCGTTCCTCTTTGTCTTTACGCGACAGAGGCGTAAAGGAAAAAAGTTGGGATCTGCCAGCTCGGCTCGAGTTATCTTGGCTTAGTTGGCATGTTCGGTGCGAACGTTTTAGTCTCGCCTGCTTTCTTTAATTCCAGCATTTTCCCCCGGTCTAACCGGAGATCAAGAGAGCTGAGAGGAACCGGAGCAGACAGGTTGTCACGTCCGGACCTCAACTTTTCCCCGTTGTACCGTAACCTCTTGAACCGCGTTCGTTTCTGTGCCGTGCCCCCATCGGCTAATTAACGTAGATGATTAGTGTGATGGCGTGTGCAGCTGCATCGGTTGGCGCGAGTGCGTCCTGCAGTTGGTTGTTGACACAGAAACGTCACAGTATTTTTTTTCTCTTCTCTTTTTTTCGGTTCTGTGCTGTGGCAGCTTGCCGCTTTATGCACTGAAACTTGGTGCGTATAGTAACGTTAGCTGGCCATCATGCAACACTACACCAGACTGTGCGCAGTGGGCTGGAGAACTTTGGAATCAGACCTGGCTCGTAGCGGCTCTGATTACTTTTGTCAGGCTAAATCTTTTTTCCCTCCCTCCCCTCCCCTCCTCCCCTGAACGACTCCGGAGCGCTCGGGTTTAGTCCGGTTGAGTGCAAAAGTTGACCGCGGAAGTTAAGCTTTTGGAAGCGCGTAAACTCCTCGACTCATAGCAATGCATAAAATCTGTTCTGTTGATGCTTTCGATGACGGGGGGTAGACCTTTTTCTCTTTTTTTAATCACCGACCCGGGATGTAGGAGCACCGGCTGCCTGTGGATCTGGTACTGACTTGTCAAATTTCCTCATCAGATTTGGATCATGCCAGGGAAAACGACAAAGAGCTCGACGGTGGCTAAGCCCCGGGGGAAAGGGTCGCAGTCCCTGGGTGACTCGGATGATGAGATGAACGCAGCGCCTAAAGAAGTCGACGCAGAAGAGCGCGGGTCTCCGCCGATTAACGGTAAGAAACGGGATAAGTCACTGGATTATTCGAGCGCGTTTTGGCTTTTCTAGGGGCAGGTTTTGTGCTCGTTTATGAAACGTTGATGTGGTGTCAGAAGTGCTGATATGTACTAATTTACACCGTCTGGTTTTGACATCTTTACGCATCACGCAGTTATTTGTTAGTTAACAACAAGACTGTATTTTCGCCTCAATTTATTACTTTCATAAACTGTTTTTTTTCCAGCTACCACCAGGTCGCTAACGCGTGTCCTTTGTTTTTGGAAGCAGACAAAGCCCAGACTGCATTATTAAAGTTTGACTGCTTTTGCTCTTCTGCAACTTTTTTGTCACGAGTTTTGATGCCCCAAACTTTTGTTTTGTACATTGTTCGGTCCAATTTGAAGTGGAAGAACGTTGTATTTTTCCAACACCGGTCCTTCTAGGACGTCTCGCTGTTAAATCGCGTTTTTTTTTCTTTTTGCGCGCGTTTTTACGCATTCGCTCCAACTTTCCATCCAGTCACCGCACGCTCCTTTGTTCCTCCGCTTTGCCCGTGCAGCTCACGGTTTGTTTGTTTTGTTTTGGCCTCACCCCTCCCCCACCTGAAATGAATGGGCGCCTGGAATAAAAGTTGAACTTTTTTTTTCTTCCCTTCTCCCCTTGCTGCAGATGCCGCTGGCGAGGCGGTGGACAGCCGGAGCCTGGAGGAGATTCTCGGTAGCATCCCTCCACCCCCGCCCCCCGCCATGACCAATGAACCGGGCGCTCCTCGCCTCATGATCACGCACATCGTCAATCGCAACTTTAAGTCATATGCAGGAGAGCAGATCCTGGGGCCTTTCCACAAGGTATGATGACCCACTTTTCTTTAGGGGCAGTGCTGAGCTCTCCAGCAGCACCCTGATTATGCTGGCAGTGTAAAATGCCTGGGGTTTTGCCTCCCTGAGCTGAGGAGCAGTAAATTTGACATGTGCTCCTTAGTTATGGATGGTCAGGGCCAGTCTGATGATCAGAAGTGTTTTTGTCACACCATGCTTCTCACTCACACCCTCCATTTTGGTTTGTGCTTTAAACCTTCCAACCTCCAGCTGTTAGGTTGTGGTGTGTGGTTGTTTTTTATTTCTTTTTTTATGTATTGTTACACTCGTATTTCATAGTCATTAATTTAGCAAAACTATCTTACTGCTTTTAAAAGTTCGCCTTAGACACAGATATACAAGTGCATTTTATTTAAAAAAAAATATGACAGTTGAACTACACTGGCAGGCTTTGGGTGTGACTTAATAACTAAATGCCACATGCTGCACCAAATTAGCTCTTTGTCCCAGTTTATGCAGAGAAGTTTGTAACCCCTCTCCCCTTTTCCCCTTTCCAGCGCTTTTCCTGTATCATTGGTCCAAACGGCAGTGGGAAGTCCAACGTGATAGACTCAATGCTCTTTGTGTTTGGATATAGAGCTCAAAAAATTCGGTCCAAAAAGCTGTCAGTGCTCATACACAGCTCTGACGGCCACAAGGATATCCAGAGCTGCACTGTAGAGGTGCACTTCCAGAAGATTATTGACAAGGTAATAAAATAAAAAAAAATAAATAAAATGTACTTTCAACATTAGAGATGTGTTGATATGGAGTGTGCAGGTTTTGCACTCTATACACAGTGTGTGATAGTTTTTTCTGCAACTCGTGTGCAAAAAAACTTGTATATTTTTATGTTGTAATACTCCTTTTAAAAAAGCTGTGTATTGTACTTTGGAATGGAAAGGGCTTCAGTTTAAAATAAAATAACATCAGTATAAGCAGTTATTGTGCAGAAGACTGTAAAATAGTTATTTCCATGTTAGAATAAGTGTTAAACAAACAATGAACTATTTTTTTTGTCTGGTGGAAAAATTGGACTTGTAAGTGTAATCTAGTATCCTTTGTTTTTTATTATTATTTTTTTCCCTCTGCATATTAATTCGAAGTATTTTCTCTCAAACTTGAATCCAGTATTGATGGTTCTTGTTTAGTATCTAATTAATTTAATAATCATTTGTCTCCTAGGTAATTAATTAATTAGGCATTTGGATTGGTATGTATGTGTAAAATAATTTCATTTGTTTACAATTGCATACTCGTGCATTAACACGCAGATCTTTGTTAATTTCATCAAATCATTTAACTACACAACCTAAGGGTCAGATTCTCATTATTTATTAGGATAATTTTTTTTGCTGATATTTAGATGATTTCTGATTCAGTACTATGCCCAATACTCTAATTACAATACTATATTCAATTATTATATACATTATTGTCTTATATTCTATAGTTTTATTCTTTATTTTATTACTCTCTTTATAATGTTATATTCATTCTAATTTGCTATAGTGAACATATGTATTGTATATTTTAAAACATGTTCTTCTGTTTATTAAACTAGTATTACAAACATATTAATTAGGTAGTTTAGTTTCTTACGTATATCATCTATGCTGCCCAGTTTGAGTCTCCCAAGGTTTCTTCCTTGTATCACACAGAATGTTTTCTTGCCACTGTCACCATAAGCTCAGTTAGGGCTGAGGATATTTGAAAATCTGCTTTGAGTAAACACTTTGTTATAAAAACAGATCAATATTTAAATCTGATATTATAATTAATAAAAATTTACATAGACTCTGACACTACAGGAATTTTTATGCAGCATAGAATGATGTCTGAGATTGAATGTATTTTAATTTTCTGAGTGTTTATTTACAAGCATGCAGAATAATTTGTAGTTGATTGTAGTATGTTTGAATATTTATTTTTTGATTGTCTGTTTCTATCAGAGAAGATGCGTGTTACGTAACGTAAACAAACTGAATTTAAACCCTTACTACTGTATTCTTTAATGTTGGGCATTAGGGCAAACTGTAGAGATTCCCTGTCTCTATTTTTCTGATATGAGAATCTGCTGTGACTGATCTGATAGTGAACTTAATCATAAAGGCAAAGCTGCCTGTGTAACAGATACAATATCAGAGGCCTTGTGGCTGCATGATGGGTTTGTGTCTCAGTGTTCGTGTTGACCATCTGTATCAGGTCCATCATCACATCAGTGGATCAATAGGAAAAACCCAGCCTGATAGCGATCCAGGCCAGTTCCAGCCTGGGCACAGGCCCTCTGTGCAACCAAAAAGCCTCGCAGATTAGGCTTGGATCAAAATTCAAATGCGACTAAACTTTAACTGTTTATGGCTTCCAGTTATTTCTTTTACCCAAACTTCAACAGGCAACGTGTGGTCCCAAACTGACTGGCCAGCTACAACTAAAGCAGAGCACGGTCTCAAATTAGAGCAGCTGCATTCATTTACATGCCGTGACATTTGGCTGCTCTGCAGACGAGATGGTGTTTTGTACATGAATGATAAATTGTTAAGCACTAAGGACAAAGGTTTTAAGGTCAAATAAACTGTTTAGTTAAATTAACAAGTTTAAGTTTATAGCTGTAGATTTAAAGACATGCTCTTGTTTTTATATAACTGCTGGTTCTTTTGGGGGGGTTGGATTAGTTTTTTTTTTTTTTTAATAGAACAGGCCTGTCAAAAATATTGACACAATATATTTGCCGCGGAATATATTATTTTCTGTTGTGTGGATTTTTGTAAATTTATTTTTTTTTAACATCAGTCCAATATTACAACCGATATTCATTATTTATTTATTTATTTATATATTAAAATTTCTTTGGTTTTCTTTTTGCTGTTATTCATCAATCAAGCAAAGTCAGTTTTCTGACTGTATAGTTACAATGACAGTTATGTCCTTTCTTTTGGTTGTTCATCTTTCTCAATCTTAAGCTTTCTTCTATCATTAATTATTCTTATTCTGCCTGTTCTAATTCAGTACTAAAAATATCTTTTTAAAGGACAATTTTTCTTTGTGTGAACTGCAGCTTATGTTCAGAGCAATTATCATCTCTGAGCTTCCTGTTTTATTGCAACATAAAATGAATTACTGATCTGCTTTTTCACAGCAAGTCATTTATGGATTATAAAGTGAACTTCTTATAAATACAGAAAGGTTAAATTTTCGTTTTTAATATCGATATTGGCAACAACAGTCTGCTAATAATCGATTATCTTATCTGCCTAAGAAATTCAATATCAGTGCATCCCTAATAATAAACAAACGTATGACTTTGTTCTAGTTGGAGAAAAAAGTGTGATAAATATATAATAATTTCGGTATATTTTTTAAACTGCACATCAGAGTGCTGAAACGTGCAAATGTCGTGTAATTTGTCTTTCTAAAAGTGGCACTTAAGGTGTGAATGTTGAATTTCTTGCTGCCGCCTTGATGCTGACGAGCCTGACAACACTTTTTAAAAATCATTTGCTTGTTTTTTTGTTTGTTTGTTTGTTTTTTTAAATTGTTATAAAAGATGGCCCATTTATTATATAGCTCTCGGGTCTTTCAGAGCAGAAGCGGTGTGTCTGTGTGTGAGGATCCCTGTTCTGTACGCTGTATGGAGAGAGGCTGTCAGAGGAACTAGTACAGATTTATTCTGCACCCTGTTAAATTACAGCAAGACCAGTAATTTTGTGTGTTCGCTCTATGAATGTGCTTTGTGGGCTGCCGAGCTGAACTGCTGTGTGTTTGTGCCCCTCCCCCACTCCAGGAAGGAGATGACTACGATGTCATCCCCGACAGCAAGTTCTACGTTTCGAGAACGGCCAGTAAAGATAATTCCTCATCCTACCACATCAATGGCAAAAAAGCCACCTTTAAAGACGTTGGAACTTTACTCCGTAGCCACGGCATTGACCTTGACCACAACCGCTTTCTCATTCTGCAGGTAATGACCCTTCTTTATTTAGTTTTTATTGAGGCAGAATAATGTATAGTCATTTAAAAATCCACGCCGTTATTTATTTTGATATCTTGAATAGTACCAGAACGATACATTTAAAAAAAAAAATTTTTATTTAATTTTTGGGACCCAAACGGACATGCGATGCCAGGCCTTAGACTGCTATAGCAGCGCATCATGGTTTTCAGCATTGCAGGAAAAGGTGCAAACCATAATTTGCTGCTTTAGAATTTTAAGGGGATTGCAAAATCGTAGTCGTGCTGGAAGAATCCCAGCTCAAAACAAAAAAAAAAAAAAATATATAAAAGACCAGGGGTCACCATCTCTTCGCTGTGCCTCCCCCACTTTAGCAGCACGTAAATATTGGTGTGTGAGAAAACAGAGTCTAACCCCAATATTACTTGTGCTGCTTCAGTGAGGCAGGGTCATGCATCCTCATTCTGTTCTCCACATGCTCTGTGTGTTTTGAGTTTGTTTTTATTTATTTATTTATTTATATAGGTTGAGTTTGTTTCCATGCCATCGTTTATGCCTTTTTTGCCCGTTTACCCTTCCGCTGTGTGGGACTGTTAGTTATGTCCCCAGTGTGTGCCGTTTACAGTCATACTTGTTCTGCACTTGATGCTCTGCTCTATATTGTTTATTTATTTGTTCTTTGTGATTGGGTATTTGTCAGCGCATGATGGCAGCTTTGTTTATTGTTTGTTTTTTATTTTAGAGTAAAGGTCACAGTTAGGAGCATGCTCACAATGTTGCAAGATTTTATTGCTTTTATAAGCTTTTGCTGTAAGGTTTATTTTTAATCACATTTAAGCCTTGATTTATACCAGGTTTCATCGAATTTACTGTTTTGCTGGGGACAGAAAAAAAGGCAGAATTTGGCTAACTAGGGTCTGGAAGTGCAAGTGAGTGGTGTGTGTGCGCGTGCGTGTGTGCGCGTGCGTGCGACAGAGGGACACTTTTCCTATTCTTATTATTTATTTATTTATTTGTTAAAATCTATCCAGAGAGAACTTGGACTGCTGGATTATTTTGCAGCATTATGAATATTTGGTATATAATCCCAGTTCTGCCGTCACATCTTGTGTATTTTCCCCTGCTGTTTTTTCCTCTTTTTATCACGTGCCATTTTTTTTAATTTCCTCCATATTAGACTTGTTTATATAAATGGTGGGTTGGCGCTCAGTTTGAGATTCTAGGCTCGAAGCGGGTGCTGTGATCACTGTGCTGCCACAGCCTCTTGCTGATGGGTTTGTTTACTGGCTTTTGTAGTTTTGTAGTTGTTTTCGGTAGGTCTAGTCTAAGGTGTTTGTTTGTTTGTTTGTTTTTTTGTGTGTGCGTGCACACATCTTTTTTTGCACCAGGGGGAAGTCGAGCAGATCGCCATGATGAAGCCCAAAGGCCAGACGGAACATGACGAAGGCATGCTGGAATACCTGGAGGACATCATCGGCTCGTGCCGACTCAAAGAGCCCATTAACACACTGTGCCGGAGGGTGGAGCTACTCAATGAGCAGAGAGGAGAAAAGGTGAGCTGGGAAACACCTGCTTAATCCCTGAATGGTCAGATGGATTCTCACTGTTTCTGTTCTTTTTAAAGCCTATATAGACTTAAGGCTTAATATTAATTCAGACAAACATGGAGGGCCTTTATTGGGTCAGCTTGGCTTCATCAAACCTCACATGGCAGCAGGTGGTAAAATAGACTGTGTAATTGTTTCATGTTATATTTTAAGAAACGTGGGCTTTATCAGGAAGTAAGAACAAAGTGTCTGTGCAACGTTTAGGAAGCTTAGTCGTACGATACCGATGTTAGAATCACACCAGAATATCAATAAGTGCGTTTAAAATGATGTTAAAAACTTGAATCAGGTGTTGCTGATATTTTTATAGCGAGGAACAACTGATAGAAAATCCGACGTGTTTCCAGCAGATGGAATGAAGAATTAAGGCAGTGTTGCAGGCAAAAAGGTAACACAGTGTACGTCTCCTAGAAAGGTGTACCTAATAAAGTGGCCATCTAGTGTATGGCTCGCAAAACCTTGTAACCGTGTGTTTTAACAGCACACTTATACCTAATGAATACTTAAATTAATGGATATTTTGCTTTGTGTGGGTTATTTTAAATAATAAATGCATCCTGTTGAAGCTTAAATTAAACCATGTAAAATGGACGAATATGAGCTGTATGTTTAATTATTCCTCCAAATATGAACTGATCCTCCCTCTTGGATACCATTTTTGGTTTTTCTTGTTTACTTTGGAACCGACTGCATCGTACAGTGCAGCGTTTGATTTACGGTGTCGTATCGTGTGTAATGTTTATTGTGTTTTATTGATGTTGCTCCCTTGGCTTATACATTCTGGCTCCTTTTCTTAGTTTGGAGATATCACTTTCCTTGTCAGGTTTTTTTCTCAGAGTCTTCGCGTTTGAAACTGGCTGACTAATTAAAAACAGTTTCTTTGGGGGGTGGGGTGGGGGTGGGGGGTTCTGTCAAGCTTGTTGCCTGTTTATTACTTCAGCCATGTAGACTGTTGGACTTGTTGTTTAATTTAAGTATGAAGTCTTTAAACATGCAAATAAAATTCAGAGGTAAAACATTTGAGGCAAATGGTATCTGGTAGCAAGAAAGCTCGCAAAACTTTTGCAAATGGCTGGATTTCTGTTACTTTTCTACGAAGTGTGCTATAACTATACATTAACACAGACACTTTATATAAATTACTTTATAGCCACAGCTTAAGCCTAGGTGAGAAGATTAGATCAGTTCTCTGCTTAGTTTTGTTTTGTGGATGGGTTACGATACAGGAGATTTTAATTTACGGCGAGCGTTTTTGGATCGTAGCCAAACCTAACCCAGGATGTCCTCACCATGGAGCGACAGGAACGTTTTGTGAGGAACATTTTACGACCGCCCCTTAAGCTTCTGACACTGATGAATTTACAGCATTTTATTATCGAAACATTTTGTAAGCCAACAGTTTGAGTACAAATCATTTTGGTTTATCGTTTCAGAAGCCCCAAGTCCTCTTTCCAAAATGGTCCAACTCGCTCCAAAAGATTTACTAGGACTTAAAGTGAAATGGCTCCAAATGGCCCCCACACCCCTCCTGCAGTTGTTTTGCTGTACAGTTTATTAGAAATGTAGTTGTTTTCCGGTACTACAAGTTGACAAACTTTATAAAGTCTTTACTTTATTTGGTACACCTCTGCAATTGCTCATTAATGCAAATATCTAATCAGCCAATCAGATGATGGGAGCTCGGTGCATTTTGACATGGTCAAGATGAGCTAATAAGTTCAAACTGAGAATCAGAATGGGGGAAGAAATGTGATTTTGAGTGACTTTCATCGTGGCAGTATTAGTATTTTGGAAACCGTTGATCTACTGGGATTTTCACACACAGCGCCATCTCTAGGGTTTACTGCAAATGGTCCAAAAAAAAAGAGAAAATATCCAGTGAGGGTATTTCTCCGGGTGGAATCTGTACGAGCCAATCACCGTATTCATGCCAGACCTGGTCCTTTTCCTGTAGTGTCAGGATTCTTCCTTGGCAGAGGAATCCTGAGTTGCAGGGCCAAAAGCACCATGAAACCATTAACACACCTAAATACAGGAACCATGTATAAGGTTATAATCTAAAATGATATAACCCTAAACAGAAATCTAAACCGGTATAATATTTGAATGCTACTAACAAGGCTTGTGATGGTGACGTCTCTAACAGGCCTGGAGCTGCAGGCCTATAAATGGGTGATGATGATGGAATACCAGGATTGATGTGGGGATTGTTTGGCAGTACGACGTGTTCTTTACGCACCTTCCTGCATAGTTGTATTTGCGTCACCTATTTATGATCTGAGCTCTCGACTGCGGTGCCTCGTGTTCAGGCACATTGAGAGTCAAATGTCAGAACTGACCAGACAGCCAAAGACTGTTGCCAAAAACTCCCAAATTTTGTTCTATTGCTGTCATTCTTACATGACTTCGTTCATAGAGAGGGTAAGAGAATTCTGTAGCAGTTCATGAGCATTCAAATATACTACATTCATCGTGATTAAATTCTCTCAGTTCCAGACTTAAGTGCTTTGTGGGGCATTTTTGGGGGTCCAGTGTCTGACCTTCACATATCAAGGTCTGACTGTTTCTAGCAGCTGGCTCGTACCCTGATTTGCAGAACAAAGAGACCAAATTCCCTTAGTCATTTATCTACGTAGTCACACAAATCAGAGCTTGACCTACGTCACTCTTCCCAGCATTGCACGTGTTCAGCCGCCGTGCCGTCACAATGACGCCGAGGTGCCGCGTTTACGCTGTTTACGCTGTGTATTCCCTCAGTCATTCGTTCGCGTGAGGAAAATGACTCCCTGTATTTACCTTTCTTACGGACACGACGAAGGAAACGTCGCACTCGGCTGTCGGTGCAGCGGAACTGAACGAGCCTTTGTACGAGTCACTTCTCTCCTGCTTTTTCCAGCTGAATCGCGTCAAGCTGGTGGAGAAGGAAAAAAACGCCTTGGAGGGCGAGAAGAATAAAGCTGTCGAATTTCTCACCCTGGAAAACAACATGTTCAAGAAGAGGAGTCAGCTCTGCCAGTTCTACGTGTAAGTAACGTGGGCAAAGGTTTGCTTTGAGATTTACGTTTATAAAGAAATGTTATACATGTTAACAAATCCTCAAAATGATGCTTTTCTTTAGTAAAATGAAAGTGTGTTAATAGTAATAATACGTTAATGAAGTACTAAATCTAAAATCCATGTAGTACTCTTCATAATCAATAATTTAACCACTTTTTGTCGTCGTTCAAAAATCCAAACTAAACTAAATATCTGCCAAAACTGACCGGCTGCATTTTTGCAGTTGTCAAAATGAACGTTGACTCATTGTACTGCTTTATGATAAACGATAAGAATTAAAACACAACAGGAAAACATTTAGTACTGTACAATACAGTAATTTTTATCTTTGAGTCTTTTCTAAAGCTTAACCCTTATCCAAAATATTACCTTGGTTTATGTGTGCAGTTCTCTGTTCTGTCAGCAGGTGTTGCAAGGGTTCGTTCGTGCTACTTTTCTGTAATTCTGGCGTGAATATAATGCATATTTTCCCTATTATGATTAAAACGTTAATTGGAGGTACATTAACAGCACATATTAAAGGCCAAGAGTATGACAGGGGTCAAAGTTTGCGGGTTTTAGCGAGGTGTTTAACCCTGTTACCTCGCTGAATGTTTTCTTTGCAAACAAATGCATTTTACTTCCTTCTGGTTTTCCTGTTGAGGCTTATGATGTATATAAATAAGTAATGGAGGATCTATAGCTAATATTTTATACAGGTTTATACTGTTTTTTTCATGTTCCACCTCACCAGTTTCTATAATACAAGCACTAGTTCTGGTGACGGCCCGTAGTCAAGGTTATTTAATCATTTATTCACATTATTTTGAGCCCGGTTTTACTAATGGCACGGCGGCGAATATTTCAATTTAAAGTTCAGCATGATGACACAGATGTGTGCCATATGCTCTCGTAGAAGCAACCAGTGTCCATTTCTTTTTCCTCTAACCCATAGTTTTCGACCGTACGTGTCTCCGGGCTCCACATGAGAGCAAAGCAATCAATTGGTGACTCATGCACCGCTGCTCCCAAATACCACACTTCTACTGTAAACCTGCCCTTGAAATACCTAGAGCGGAAATGACCAGTTGTGATTGATTGTATGACATTACAGTGGGAACACTGGCACAGCTTGATCTATAGGTAAATAAACGAGGAGTGAGTTTAAACCGTGCCTAATGCAATGATCGAGCTGCTGGCAGGTAGACTGCATCAGAACATCTGAACCTTTAACAGGCTGCGTATCTTATTTATAGAGGTATGAGCATGGCAGTTGCATAAAGAGACTCATGGACTCAAATTAATCCGGGGCTTAGATTAAACTTTGCTTAACATAAACTCGATGCTGAATTTGTGACATGATCACACAAACGCACTCTGTTGCTTAAATATCTAATGTGAATATTTTGTGTTAAAACGGGACTTTTTTTGGTAACTGCACACCTCTGTAGCCCTCAGTCAGAGCGGTCGTGCTGTAACGTGATGAACAGAATGTTATCAAGTATAAAAAATTAAGAAACACATTCAGTTAACGCTTGTATGCCCATGTAGTGCTTTTAAAGTTTTGGGGATCAACCAGGAGTATTTAAGGCTTATTTTTAAACATGTATTCGTTTCAGGCACGATTTGCAGCAACGTATTGCTGAAAAGGAAGCAGAGAAGCAAGAAATCCAACAGGACAACAATGGACTGACTGAAAAAAGCAACCAGCTCGCAGAGGAGATGAAGGGGAAGAACGAGGCCCTGAAGAATGTTGAGAAGTAAGATGGCAAAGACTCAGAAAGACCCAGCCTCCTGTTTGGATTCGGTTTAGCTGAAAGTTGTTGCGTTGTCTCTTTAGGAAAATGAGCAAGCTGAACAAATTCATCGAGGGTCAGAAAGAGAAGTTTACCCAGCTGGACCTCCAAGATGTTGGGGTGCGTGAAAAGCTAAAGCACAACAAGAACAAGACCAAGAAGCTCCATAAACAACTGCAGAAGGACAAGGAAAAGGTGGGTCTGACTAATTAGCAAAGCAGACAGTTAAATGTTGAGCGCTGATCTGCATTTGGGTGTCTGAACTGCCTACCAGCCCACTGGGAGTGTGATGCCCTAATGACTAGGTAAAAATCAACCAGCTGTTTAGATGTTGAGTAGTTTCCAAAAATGTATGATTAAAATTATACCTCCACCCTTTGAGGTTCTCCAGGAAATAATTTCTAGCTATTCCATGATGTAACCTGCCGATTTTGTACCTATGTTGTTTAATATGAAACTAGTACCGCAAATTTTGTTTGAAATTAAATCTTATCACTCAATAATGACCCAATATGTCCAACTCGTGGACAGCGTCCCTTCTCGGAGGTGCCGGTTAAGCGGGCGTATTCTTTAAAATGTCATACTCTAAACTTGAGTTCTAAAGCTTTAATCGACTAGGCTGGTCGGGGGATTATCCACAGGTACTGAAATGGCGCCCCTAGTAATAAACCGGTAAGATCTATTTGCATTCCAGTGTATAGGAGGGCAGTAGGCCAACGCAAAACACTTCTACACCTTGCTTAAATTTTGCTTAAATCTTTCTCCTAGTCCCTTCTCTCCTACATCAGCTTTTGAAAAATTGCAATAATGTGGCAGGGCAGGGGAAGAAGTGGTGATTGTAGAGGGCAGGGCAGTCCATCTCCCTAGGGGGCAGTGTTCTACAGCATGTCTGTGAAGTATCACATTGTGAGTCACCGCAGCCAGTTTTTCCTTTTCACCCATAAAATCAAAAGCTCTGCTCACCCACTTCCTCATCTCTGCTGTGGATGGCATGGCAGGAAATCTGGGTTTACACAGCTGCCTGGCACCTACGATCTAAGAAAAGTCTCACTGGACTTTAGCTTTGGAAAATGCATGTTCCCCCCACCCACTTTAAGAGGAACCATCAAAGCTGGGCTTTAATAATGCTTGATAATCAGGTTAATTGTCAAAGTCAAATTTATTTGTATAGCGCTTTTTACAATAGAGCATTGTCTCAAAGCAGCTTTACAATTTCTGTAATTCCCAATTTGAGCAACAGTGGCAAGGAAAAACTCCCTAAC
>JAVSBU010000064.1:1326814-1348814 GCA_033118015.1 Loricariichthys derbyi | reverse complement strand
AAGAGTAGTTTTAAATAAGGATTATAAACTCTGTGTACAGAGAGTTCACGTGCACGCTGTGCGATTCACTGAGAAACAAACAATTGTTAATCACATTTTCACTGCTATATCTTTTGTTAAGGAGTCGTAGCCACATAGTTAGAATATTTTACAGTAATATTTAGTACTGCACTGTACAGTCATTATTTTTGTACCTTTTTATAAAACTTTTACCGAAAACCATTACCATGTTGTTTTCTGCCTGCGATTCCCTCTTCTGTCAGCAAGTGTCGAAAAGGTTTGCTCATACTAGTGTCATTCAGACCTGTATGGAATTTTTTTTCCCCGTTATAATTCTTAAGAACTTCAATGATGAAAAAAATGTTATAGGAGCAAACAAAAATGGGAATTAATGTGACGGAGCCTTTATATACAATGTATCTAAACATCACTCTTATGACTGGATTGATCTGGACTTGCATGCCAGCCTTATATAAGCTTTTTCCCCCACACTGGTCAGCTGGAAGAAGTAAAAAACGTCCCTGCCAGCAGTGAAAAGATCATCACAGAGGCTTCTGCTCAGAAGGAAGTGCTGGAAAAATGGAAGGTTAAGGAGGAGGAAGTCCTGGCCCAGGTGATGGAGCGCCTTAAGGAGGAGACCAGTGGCCTACAGCTTGAGAAAGAGGTTTGTTACACAGGGTGCATAATGTTTAACCTCTGAGAAATCCTTTGTTTGTGTTATGATGCCTGACTACATCAAACTACTACACTTCTCCTCTGCAGCAAAAAGAAAAAGAGCTTCTAGAGCTGAGCAAGTCTGTGAATGAGACACGATCGAAGATGGACGTAGCTCAGTCCGAACTGGATATCTACCTGAGTCAGCACAAAACGGCCGTATCGCAGCTCAACCAGGCTAAAGAGGCCCTGCAGGGGACTGCCGACACGCTCCGGGAGAGAAGAGCCGCCATTAAAGAGCTGCAGGTCAAAGTGCCCAAATGTGAGCAGGCGCTCAAGAAGGTGTGTGGTTGCGTTTCAGAAATCTTGTGGAAAGCATGTTTCGATTTGGAAAGTACTGAAATTACAGCGAGTAAATTCTCTTGATGGGTTAGAGTTTTATATATTTATTGAAATATTTGGGCATTATTACACACGACTGGTTCTGTAACGTGATTATAATAACTTTGTTAGAAGTTATAACCACGGCCTCCCTGTGTTTGGATCGTGAGTAATACTGCCCTCAGATAAATAAATAAAACTCCAAACAAGCGGACTTTTCGGTTTCTGCAGGCTTTTCAGTTCTCTAATCCCTGCTCATATTGGAAATATAACAGAAAATGTCTCCCCGCCACATAAATGAGTCTCTCGTTACATAAGTGTGTTTGAGAGAGAGAGTGCAGATTTGATCAATCTTAAATAGGAAATTGATAGAAAATCAGTATTTGGTGATCAGTGCTGATATTAAATGAATCTGTACATGGGAAACACTGCAGTATCTTGGCTGTATGCTGTTAACATCCATAATGTATGTTAAAAATGTTGGATGTTAAAAGTAGGCAGAACTTACAAACGGCAACCCGTTTGCATTTTTATCATGAATAATCTCCAAATGCATTCACAGGAGGAGGAGGAGCTGAAGCAGGTCTCAGAGCAGGACGGCCAAGCCCGGACGACGGTCAGCGACCTGAGGCAGAAGGTGGAAGAGGCCAAAAGTTCTCTGTCCACCACTCGCAGCCGAGGCAAAGTGCTGGACGCCCTCATGCAACAGAAGCACAACGGCAAGATCCCTGGCATCCTGGGCCGTCTGGTGAGGTTCTACACCTGCACCCTGGCACCTTAAAAGTTTTTTTAAATCTTTTGATCATGTCTGTTTGGCTGCAGGGTGACCTGGGAGCCATCGACGAGAAGTATGATGTGGCCATCTCATCCAGCTGCGGTGCGCTCGACAACATTCTGGTGGACACCATCGACACGGCTCAGAAATGTGTCACCTTCCTCAAGGCCCAGAATATTGGAATAGCCACCTTCATTGGTTTGGACAAGGTAGGGACATGGAATGAAAGCATCTGTGTGTAGAAATAAAATAAGAAAAGAAGTACTGATGGGTCCCATGATGCATCATATAAATATAACCTTTAAACCACAGGTGAAGAAAATAAGATGTTACATAAACGTTAAAAATAAGGAGTTGAAGGTGTTGCCATGATCTCCAAATTCCCCAGATCTCAATCGACCAATAAAAGTTGGCCCACATCACAACCTGTAGGACTTAAAGCGTCTGTTACTCATGACTTGGTGCTTGTGGGAGTCCTGTGGGGTCCGTGCCTGGATGGGTCAGAGCTTTGCCATATTAAGCAGGTGGTTTTAACGCGTCCATCTGAGCACATTAGCTCGGCACATGCTCTTGTTATTCTTTAATCCTTGTATTCAACCTTAAATCCAAGTCATGTAGATCCACAGTGGATATGAATCTCTGCTGAACTACAGTAAAACTAAAATGGTTTATTCGCGTAAAAAGATAAAACTCCACCCTTCAAAAAAAAAAAAAAACGAGCTGACCGGTGCATTCTGAACCCTAAAAAAGGTTGTGCCGCAAAAGCCAATTACAGCGCCAATAATCGAACGCCAGCGCTGCTTTTGAGCGAAACCCGATAAATCCGTTCAGAAAATTGGCATGCTGTGTTCAGGTCACCAGACCCGACGCCGCAAACTGGAATTTCATCTTAACTTGGGCTTAATCCTCTTTAACCATGGATAACTTAAATGAAACTGAAGAGTCCATTATGGTTCTACTTTATGATGTAAAAGGGGGAGAAAAGTGGAAAAAATTCACGAAAAAAAGCTTGTCTTGGTGAGCCGGGGAATTCTGGTCAAGGCCGTGGGAAAGACTGGGCAATTAAAGCAGGAACAACCCTATACAGGGCACCAGTCCATCATACAGCACACATTGATAGACACTCACAGAGCTCGGTGCTTTAACGTTGTCCATTAATACAGGGGTTTAATTTTCAGCACTTTTTGTTTTATTTTAAATGTTGCACTTCAAATGTGTATCTGTTAAAGGGCTTAGTTCACATCTAAAACCTAAAAAATTTAGTTGTCTACTTTTGCTAAAAATAAAAACAAAATTTTTTTTCAATAAAGTTAAATTGCCAGTCACATGTATTTGGTTCAGCTATTTTTGTTTAATCAGAAATCGCCAACTGTTGTTACACTGGTATTAACGCACCATAAAAGAAACATAAATTCATAAAATTGAAGGTATCCATTTTTTCAAATGAGCCCTTTGACCGTTCACCCGCTTGTTCCCTTCTTGGGCCCAAATGACTGAAGCAGAACATATGTTCTGTTTGTAGATGAAGGTCTGGGAGAAGAACATGGGTGCCGTCTCCACCCCTGAGAACATCCCCCGTTTGTTTGACATGGTGACAGTGAAGGACGACTCCATCCGTCCTGCCTTCTACTTCGCCCTCAGGGACACTCTGGTAGCTAAAGACCTGGAGCAGGCAACTAGAGTGGCTTTCCAGAAAGACAAACGATGGAGGGTGGTCACCCTACAGGGACAGATCATCGAACAGGCTGGTACGGTCGCCTCGACTTGGCCTTGTTTGTGGCCCGAGGAGCAATTTCTGCTCGGTCTGATTCAAATTTGTACAACTCTATGCCTCAGGCACCATGACGGGAGGAGGAGGCCGCGTAATGAAAGGCAGAATGGGTTCTTCTATTGGCACTGAAGTAACACAGGAACAGGTGAGACAGCAAACCTCACTCCATATGTTCTTCATTTAGACCGTGGCCTCATGTGCGTGTGCGTGTGCGTGTGTGTAGTTGGACAAAATGGAGAGCGCCCTGAATGAGAAGGTGGTGCAGCTGCAGGGCTGGCAGCAAAGGAAGCAGCAGCTTGAGGAGAATGTGCACAACCAGAGAAAAGAGCTCAGGGACATGAAGAACACGCTGGAGAAGTACACAGCCAGCATTCAGGTTAGCCAAAACACACACCTCGAGCCTCTCCGAATGGCTTTTAAACGACCGACTAACTACAGCAGTGTTATCTTAACATCATGACGCAAAACGTCTCTCATGCCGTGATGTGGACTTCGATTAAAATAACCTTAAAATCATTACTGAGCTACGGTTCATTTTTTGTTCTTCTCGGTAGAGTCTCGGGGAGCAAGAGATCCACCTAAAATCTCAAATGAAGGAGCTGGAAGCGAACGTCGTGGCTGCCGCTCCGGACCAAGCCAAGCAAAAACAGATGGAGAAGAACGTGGAGGCCTTCAAGAAAAGTACGAAGATTGCCATGTGATGGCAATTAAAAAGAGGCTTGTTACACGTTAATAAAGCTAAGATACTGCAGAGTCCCTTTATGGTGCCTCAAATGATAGCAGGATTCATAAATGTGACCTTTTTTTTTGTCGTTTCAAGACTTCGATGCTGCCTCCAGCAAGGCAGGAAAGGTGGAGGCCGAGGTGAAGAGACTCCACAACCTGATTGTGGACATCAACAGCCACAAGCTGAAAGCTCAGCAGGACAAACTGGACAAAGTCAACAAAGAACTGGACGAGTGTTCGTCAGCCATCACCAAAGCCCAAGTGGCAATCAAGACTGCAGATCGGTGCGTGAACGACGTCACCCATCCTGCGCTTAGACGAGCTGCTAGTATCTTTTTAATTCCTTTTATTTATTTTTTGCAGAAACCTCAAGAAGTCTGAGGAGACCGTAGTGCGACTCGAGACTGAGATCACCGAGAACGCGAAGGAGACGGAGGAGCTGGTGGAGCAGCTGAAAAAACTGGAGGACCAAGCAGGAGAGGTCATGAAGGCTTGCCAAGAGGCTGAGGTAACACTAGGGTGTCTAGATTGGGAAGGTCAAGTCTCAAAACGTTCGTCCAGGAGCTTTGTTTGCTCTGTAAATCACTTCTATGTGGGGTGTTCATAAATTAAGAGATGAAGGCTTTAAATGTTAGCATAGTTGTTTGAGGGTGGGACGACTGGACAGCGGCGGGGTAAGAACTTTGGGGGTGTGCCCTCTTATCCTGACCTAAATGCCAGGATAGCCTCCTGATCAACGCTTCTCAACGATGCTACGGAACATGCTCAAAAACAAAAGACCGTTATTCAAAATCTCTTTTCACCTGTAGGAGGCGCTGCCTGAAGTGCAAGAGGAGCATCGGCGTGTCCTGCAGGAGATCAAGTCCCTTCAAGAACAAGAGCACGCTCTGCAGAAAGAGTCGTTGAACGTCCGACTAAAGGTGGAGCAAATCAACACAGCCATCACCGAATGTCAAACCAAAGCCAAACACTGGGAGAAAGAGGTCGGTGTTCCACTCTTATCATCTACAGAACCACCGTCCTGGGCTTTTTAACTCATTATTTTTTTAACATGTCCTCCTTCCTCAGTCCTCAAAGCTGACCCTGCACATGATTGATGACAAACCAGCAGAGGAATTGGCCAAACTGAGCTCAGAGGAGCTGGATGCTATTAAGAACCCGGATTTAATCAAAAACGAGATCGCTCTCCTTGAGGAACGCTGTGCCCAAATGAAGCCCAACCTGGGTGCTATAGCCGAGTTTAAGAAGAAGGTAATTGGAATTTATTTTAAAAGTAGACTTCTGTTAACTGTATTCGTTTCTCATTGTTAAGATGCATGCATTATATAAAATGAAATCATTTGTGCTTTCTGTAGTGTTTGGCTGAATTTAAACTGCCAAAAATGTCTGATTTTCAGGTTAGATTTATATTGTGGTGCACACCAGATACTGAAAGCAAAGGTTCACATACTTTTGTAATATATAAATTTAAGTATAATATTTTTCTAAGTTGTTTAACTAGGTTCTCTTTTATCTACTTTTAGGACTTGTATGAAAACCTGATGTCTTGGTTCATATTTATGCAGAAATAGACAATTCTTAAGGGTTCACAAACTTTCCAGCACCACTGTTGTATTGTATTGCTTTGTACAAAACATGATTCTTGTCTTTTTATCTTGTACAGAACTTAGAAAAAACACACACTTTACCATTTCTACCTGCAATTCTCTTCTCTGTCAGCAGGTGTCACAAGGGTCGGCTAGTTTTCTGTCATTCAGATGTGAATTAGGTGTATATTAGACAGATTTTTGTTTCCGAGTATAATTTTTAAGACTTTAAAGCAAACTGACGTCGCACGATGCAGTAGGCATGGTGTTAAAGAATTAAACATGGATCTCGTTTTCATGAAGTTAATGAATGCCTTATGCACATTCAAACAATCGGGTCGCTTCAAGAGCCCGGCCTTTTTAAAACTACCGTTAGATCCAGGCCTTGAGCACAAAGGTAGCGCTTGAACGGTTTGTGCGTTCGCCTGTGTGCAGGAGGAGCTGTACCTGCAGAGAGTGGCCGAGCTGGACGAGATCACAACGGAACGAGACAACTTCAAGCGCAGCTGCGAGGACCTACGCAAACGGAGGCTGAACGAGTTCATGGCTGGCTTCAACATCATCACCAACAAGCTGAAGGAGAACTACCAGATGCTGACGCTGGGGGGCGACGCAGAGCTGGAGCTGGTCGACAGCCTGGACCCTTTTTCTGAGGGCATCATGTTCAGGTGAGTCAGACGAGTGAGACGGGACGGGAGGGTGGAGGAGTGTGGGCGTGACTAACGGGAGCATCTCGTCCTGCAGTGTGCGCCCTCCTAAGAAAAGCTGGAAGAAGATCTACAATCTGTCTGGAGGAGAGAAGACGCTGAGCTCTCTGGCTCTGGTGTTCGCTCTGCACCACTTTAAGCCCACGCCGCTCTACTTCATGGACGAAATAGACGCCGCGCTGGACTTTAAGAACGTCTCCATAGTGGCCTGCTACATATACGTGAGTTAAAGTGACGTTAAAGAATGATAAATTAAAGTTTTAAGTTAGCTCGATTACCATAACATCTCTTTCGCTTCCAGGAGCAAACCAAGAACGCCCAGTTCATCATCATCTCTCTGAGGAACAATATGTTTGAGATGGCCGACCGCCTGATCGGCATCTACAAGACCCACAATACCACCAAGAACGTGGGCATCAACCCCAAAACCATCGTCCTCAAAGGCGTCGAAGTGGCGTCGGGATAAAGGCAAGAATATAATGTGGACATTTCTCTCACCATCGTTACAAAGCCTTTAAATCTGAACCTGTTTCTTTATCACGTCTCTTAATTGAAAGCTGCTCTTTGTATTATTAAACTTGATATTAAATGAAAATAACGTTTCTCTTCTTTAAGACCACTGCTTGTTAAACCTGAACATAAGACGAAACCCTGCCGAGTTAATTTGATTGGTACAGTTTATAAATCCCTCGATACATCAAGCTGTATTAATCTTATATTAAAATCAAGAACCGTATGCTGTTATCGGATTCCAGGTTCGAACCGTGATATTGGTGTAGAGCTGGTACAGTAACTGGTGTTTAATCTGACGGAAGCGTGCAGTTCCTGCTCTAATTGTTTTGTGTACAGACGCCGTTTCCACACAACAAAAGCACTTAAGCTGTGAACTCGTATTTCCTGTTTGGCTGTTGCTTGTTTTTTTTTTTTTTTAAGGGATTACCATTACGTAGAAACACGTGAAGAGTGAAATATGAAGCACACCAAGCCTGGATTAAGTAATGCACTGTAATGTTTAGTGTACAAACAGTACCAATGTGCCCTTTTAACGACTGCATTACGTTCCATTAAAGAGGACGTTGAATAAAATGGAATTTTACATACATTTAGAGCATTTGTACGAGAAAACTGCGCTCAAAACGAACGTGAACGTTTCGGTGATACTGCTGAAAACACAAGTGAACGATACTTTTGATTGACGGAAGCCAAAAATGCATCTATAGACAGAAAAGCACAGATCAACCAGGTATAATCTATAAATGTATTTGAACCAGTTTGTATAGTTACAGGTTAGAGAGAATAAACAGGTGTACTACTTAAAATAGGACAGGCAAACACTTATCAGCCAGGCAGAAATCCTGCCAGATAACTACATTATACATGTAATAGCGCCCTCTAGAGGATCAGCTCCTCAATTCCAGTAAGTACACATTCACAGCTAGATACAAAGATTTTTCCAATAATAATTTTAGAATTAAGACCTTATGATATTAAAGGGAAGGGACACTGAGCAGGTGAACCTTAAATACTGTATATCTGTTTATTACTGACTCGTGTACGATGTTCAGAAAGGGAACAATGTCGATACTTTTTTGTGCAAATTATTTACATCATAGTTGTTTACGTCATTTTTGGTAGAAATGGCATGTGCCAGGCAGGGTAGGTGTGACTGGACTGTTTGTGCGTTCAAGACTCGGATATGTGCAGAGGTCCTCGGGAGGCACGGCCAGGATTCTGAACTCGGGTCCTTGGGACGACAAGCTAACTGTGCCACATAAGCAGTCCGTGGCAGCGGGCACACGCTCTGATACACTTCATAGAAGCTTGACGAGTGTCTTCAGAATGTGGGCCGGAGAAATGTGCAGACAGGGCGAGAACACGCTAATATAAAAACAACGGGCAAGGCACCTGTTGGGTAGAAAACTGCAAACCGTTCACTCCAGAAACCTCCATACAAAATATAATGAAGCTAAAACTAGAGAAATGAGTTTACGAATAATTATTCAACAAACTTGACAGTGAATTAGTGTTACATTCCAGTAGTAAATGTTATAGATATAAATATGATAGACGCCCTCGCTGGTAAGTTAATGCCAGGAAAGTTTAGATAACTTCTAATATCTTCCCAAAGCTGAATGATTAATTTCAGGTAGAGAGAGCAGACCACTGCCTGAATTCTTCATCATTCTTCATCACTTTCCTGATAAGAAACGAACCTGTAGATCCAAATAAGTCTGCTTATTTGCAATTGAGATGCGACTGCATAGATTGAAGAAATCAGCCAAAACGGGAACCACACAGACTGAACTACAAATCACTGATTATCCTGTTATTCCCTCTGGAATATATTAAACGGAAAGTCAACAGTCTGTGCTCATAGACATGGGAGTAATGTGAGGAGTAAAGTTATGGGGGTGCTTGGGTTTAAGAACATTTAAGAATACTCCCTGTTCTTAAGAAAAGAGCTGAGACAATAACAATTCTTGAATACATTTTCGTAGCTCTTTTTCCATTAAGAATAAAGCAAAACGCATTGAGAAAATTGAGACACTTTTTTTGACCCCCTACGCCAATAGTATCACACCACATAGAACGGGCACAAAAGTGTTAGGACTGGACCTTAAAGCAAAGAGAGAAAGTGGAATTGATGGCACCAGGATGCATTGTGGGAAGGTGGAAGGATTGTGATGCTCTTTAGTGAAACCCTGGGTTTTTATTTGTGTAAATTGCACTGACATAAACCCATCAGCTTCCATAACCATTTAACGTTTTGGCTGTTTTATGTAACTGAATCTGTGGAACGATGTTTTTAGGCTGGAAAGGAACCCTGTGAGGATTAACATACCATTCCAAGTGTTTCACTCGTTCCTGTGATGTTCTAGCCTGATTCTACATCTAGCTTAAATGTAGGGTTTTGAAAAAGAAGTCCACATGTTGACAGGTGCTCTCCCCCAGAGCAGAAATGTACGTGCTGATTTTAAGGCTTAAGTCCTGTAACAAGCAGTGGAGAGAAGTCCACGAGCCCTGGAACTGCAAATACACTTCATCTGCCAGCTTTGATAATCCTTGACTGATCTGTGATGAGTTGGAGAACCCGAACGAAGAGCCGCCCGCTGAGTTTAGTAAGAACAGTGAAAGGATTAACAGCAACAGCAGACACGCTACAGGCTGCGATTTCCACGTTTGACGCCGTGTAGACTGTGGTTCTTTCATAGAACGCCTGTGACAACTGCAAAAGATTTTTGGAACGGGGGCATCTTCCAGGTTTCCAATCGTCACGTTAGTCCAGTGGCCCTCAAGGAACTCCTCTACACGGGGTGAAATGTGGAGGGAAGGCATATGGGGCAGTTTCTCCTGGCTCAAAGCATCAACCCTCTCCCTCAGCTGACGCACCCTCTCAAGAAAGACGAGGGGCGACTCCTCTTCCCTGACGACCGTGAGCAGAGAGATGAGCTCCCGCTGCTCCTCCTTCATCTCTTTGAGCTTTTCGACTAGTGGCTTGTAAGCGCAGGCCAGCTGCTCATTGGCTGCATCCAGAACTGTCATGAACGCCTCTTTCTTTAGCGCGAGAACCTGCTCCAAGTCCTGAAAGAACTGCGCAACCATCTCGCGGTCCTGACGGAGGAGCTCTTCATACTGAGATTTTTCCCCCTCTAGCTTTTCTGCCAGGCTGGACACTTCGTCCCAAGGCCGGTCCACGAGCCGCTCGACGAGCCTGGCTGGTGCGTCACGTGCCTTAGCGTACGCCGTTTGCAGATCGTCGATGGCGTGGCCCTGGTGCTGCCCGATCGTGAGGCACAAGCCGCATATGAGCTCGCAGTCCTCGACGCAGTACACGTTCAGAGGCTGCCGAGGATGTTCGGGGCAGGACGGGGTGCGAGGCTGATCGTCACGCTGGTACTTTTCTATGATGGCGCGCAGGCTGACGTTGACTGGCAGGGCCTCGATGCCATTGGGCGGCACTTCCACCACGCTGCGGCAGTTGGGACACTTGAGCGGCAGGCGAAGCGGGCGCCAGATGGAGAAGTTGTTGGCAGATAGCTGGAGCACATTATCCAGGCAGACTTTGCAGAAGGTGTGGGAGCAGGGGAGCACTCGTGGATCGTTAAAGAGGGAGTAACAAACCGAGCAGGTCAGATCCTCCTCCAGGTTGTCCATCATGTAGCTGCTCTCCTGAAAAGGGAAAAAATTATCTAGATGAGAAAGCAGTTTCAAGAGTGAGACCTCTCACATGCCAGTGAATGTTAGAACAGCAACGATATAGAAAGTGTGAGTTAAGGATAAGACATAACCCGCGGGTTGTAACCCCACTGTGTAATGATACTTAGCAATCTAAGATTTGTCCGTGTGCTACAGGGAGTCGATTTAATGACCCTGACTAATATAAACAGTGTCAGTAGGGAGGGGTTGAACAATAGAAATCTGATGTTGGTATCAGAAGTACTGCTGGCGTAATTAATTAGTTAATTCATAATAAATATTCTATCCGTTTGCAGTGGACAGTTTGAGAACTTGCCCACGTCATTTCTGAAAATGCCCTTAAGCATCTGAGAACCTATAATGAGATTTAGGCTTAAACAGGGCAGTTATGAAATTCCTGTTAATCCTGTACTTGGGTAATTGGTTATATAAGGTAGATTACAGAATTGAGGCCTAGTTAATTCACTCACCTCTAGGACACAAACTGTTTATGATGGCTTGATCTGAAATATTTACATTTAAGAAACATGTGTACATACAGCAGAACCACACTTGGATTTGTTTCCTTCCTGGGCAAGAGATACAGAGTCCGATACTGTGCTGCATTCTCCATTACATACAATACATATTCATAGACAAGTTCAACTTATGATGGACTTGTTGGAACATATGGACACTACCCGTACCTACTGCAGTTCTGTTTTAATTCCACAGGGTATCCCAACAGTCAAGCATCCCAGGATTGTTTGGTTTTACTTGCAAATCTTGGTAAACATCCTTATCAAGACTTCTGACTAACTACTGATATAATCGTTGCTCAAGGCAGCTTTCAAGTGCTGGGATTTACATTTGCAGCCAATAGCTGTTGTGTCTTACTGAGTAAAACATTTTAGACTGAGAGTAAAGTTGGACATCTTCAGCAGTGTCTGTTAAAAAAAGAAACAACCTTATATTTTGCCTTTTTGTTCCTCTGATGCTGAACAGGCACACCCTGTACTATCCGTCGGTTTTATTTCAATTGTCTTTTGTTTGTTTGTTTTGTAAAATGCATCAAGCTGATAAGTAAAGCATGGATACCTGCTGACACTTGCAGTACTCAGAAAAGTGGTGGTAGAGAATTTATTAATTTAATTTACTATGGACCAGAAGGTTGAAGGTTCAAGTCCTGGCTATGCCAAACCTGCCCTTGGGTCCTAGAGCAAGGTCCTCGTGTAATACTATATTGCTTACACAGAAATGCATTACAACATTGAGTATAGTTTTTTACAGTTTAATTTAATAAAATTCCAGTAGTATTTTTTGCCTATGTTTGTGGATTATTTTATTACTCTGCTGATTTTCTACATGAAAAGGTACACAGGGTGCAGTGGTATGGCCATGAACTGACCAGAAGGCACCATTGACACTCTAATCCCAGGTACAATGGGCAAATAGCAAATTAATTCTGTGCCATTTGAGCCCTGAAATATGGCAGCCATTCTCTTATAAACATGTTTATACCCATGTTACCCACGTTTTCATTAACCATCCCTGGAAATTACACTACAGCAATACCAGGTGATGTAACATTGGAACATGACCCACACAGATGCAGGGACAATATATAAATTCCACCCGTAAAGCTGCCCGGACTCAAACTCTGCTCGCTGGAGCTTTGCCACTGTCATGGACATATTTCTGAAAGTTATAATCAATGATAAGTCAATAAACAGACCTAAAATCACTAGTGGATTAAAGTGTGTGCAGTTTGGTTTTTTTGTTACAAATATACTATTTACATGATGTTTACATATACTATTTACATAATGTTGCAATGTTACATTTGTGAGATGTTCAACTTTGTCCTGGTGTTAAGTCAAGACCGAACATATGAAAACTGCAACAATCTGGTTCAAATGCCACTTTATTAGGTACACCTGTTCAACTGCTCATTTGCATTAAGGCATGCAAACACGGCCAAGCAAAGCTACTAAAGTTCAAACCAAGCATCGAGAGCAACTGGCTCATCAAACTGGACAACAAAAGATTGCCTGATCTGATGCCAACGGTTCAGGCTGGTGGTGTAATGGTGCGAAAGCTATTTTCTTGGCACACATGGTTCACCTTAATACCAACTGAGCTTCATTTAAACAGTCAAATGTTGTTGTTGACCATGTGCATCCCTTTATGGGCACAGCATAATCTTCAGATGACTACTTCCAGTGACATAATGTGCCATGTCACAAAGCATCTCAAACTGCTTTCTTGAACGTGACAGTGAGTTCACTATAAATCAAACGGCCTTTACAGTCTTCAGATCTCAATCCAATAGAGCAGCTTTGGGATGTGGTGGAACAGGAAGCTTGTTGAATCTATGCCACGAAGAATTAAGGCAGTTATAAAAGCAAAATAGGGTCCAACCCAGTACTAGAAAGGTGTATCTATAAAAGTATGCGTGGTGTATACATCTACACCTTTAATCAAATATAACAATAGGTTTAGCTCCACTATAACGTGTAGGGGATGGGTGTTTATTAATAATAATAATAATAATAAATGATGTTATTGGTCTCTACATGTTTTTGTTTACCAACTAAATTTAACGGTATGGAGATATGGGTTTTTATATGCTAATAATACATCGGAATAAATAATAGTTCTATATTTAAAAAAAGAAAATTCAAATTATGAAACAAACCAGAAAGGATTAAAGTCTCAGCTTGGTTACTTCCTCCTGATACTCCAGTTTCTGTTTCGCTTAAACGTGTAAATATTCAGCTTAGTACCTTTGAGTAGTAATTTATTTTATTAATTGGTGTTTATAGTTGCAAAAGTTATGCTAACACAAACTAGCAATAAGACTAATGTTATGCTAGCTACTATATTCTAGTCATGTAAATCTAAAGTCGTTATTGCTACGTTTTGGTCCAAAGCTTATCTACGATGACATCACACTAACATCAGTCTACGGTGTAAAAAAAACGCAAATATTAAGTAAATAAATGCAAACAAACTACTTTAAATGACTGGAACGTAAAACTAACCTCAACAGAGCCTTGCGCAGTCCTGCGTATCCAACCGTCAGCTGCTGTGAAAAGCGCATGCGCACCTCTTACACCGCTCTCCACCAATCATGTTCCAATTCAGCTTTTTTCAAAACTTGTGTTTGTGAGGTAAAGAAGAATCGTTTCAAAATGGACGCCTCTTAACGGTAACTTGTTTCTTCGTTGTTAGCTTATACACAAACCTACAGAATTTTAACCTTAAACGGGAGATAAACGTACAGAATGACCACGAACAATGAACCTGTTTGTGTATTCGCCTGCACTTTAACAGGTAGGTATGGTTTGAGGTGTTTAGCAATATCGAAAAAAACCGAATTCTCCCTCTGAGGCACCGCCTGAACCCCCATTACTAAAAGTTTTTCAAGACGACTGTACAGCTTAACAATAATTATGTTTATAAATATGTTATTACCACATCCAGGCGTGGTAAGTACTAAGAGATAAGATCCAATGACACCTCTAGCTAACTAGTTAACCAGGTTGAAACCCAATACAGTTGGATTAATTATAAGAACATGACCCAGAGAAACTAACAGACTGTTACCCAGTTGAGACCCAGTACACTTTTTAGGTAGAATACCAGTAATAGGTAAGTACCAGGTTCAGACCCAGTCGTTGGCAAGTAAAGATTTGGTCGAGATCAAATGTCACATTAGTAAGTCATTACCAGGTTGAAACCCAATACAGTTCGATTAATTACAAGATCAATACCCAGTACAATTGATACACAATTACCCAGTACACTCCATAGGTAATTACCATCCAGACAAAGTACAATTCACAATCAAGGCAAATTTATTTGACCAAATGCAAGTAATGGGTAATTAGCAGGTTGAATGCCAAAAACACACCAAAATAACATGAAATATTTAGACTTTTTTTCCACCTTAAAACTATACAATTTATTCATTTTGTTGCTGGGTTAAATTTTTGTGCAGCAGGGAGAAAAAAATGAAAAAGAAAACGTCAAGCGAAGAATAAACAGGCAAAGCACTGATATTAAAGTATTAAATATTAAATCAGTATATACCCACTGTAATGAGTACATACAAGTCTTGTGCCAAGTATTAAAAGTGTGCCAGTGAAAACTTTGTCATTGGTGAAACTTCTCAAAAATTGAAGAGGATGAATAAACCACTTTTACATTCCAAAAAAAAAAAAAATCATGTTTGGCATGTAAGAGCCTTTAGTCTGTATGAATATGTGCGAGTCAAAAGAAGCAACAAAACTCAGTTCATGGTTTCAATATTTATTTTCTCAAAGAAACTCAGCCTGCAGTCTATAGTCAACAGGTTAAGCATATCATCTAAATCCCACCCTCCCCATCCTCTTGCTGCACCCACCCCCCTTTGAAACCACGTGTTCGCTAACGAGGAATGCTGCACATATACCCCATGTCCAACAGAAGGTTATGACCACAAATAATCCATCTCTACAGTGTTTTGAATTTTCAACAAAAAATAAACATGACCCTAGAAGGGAATGAGGACAATAGGATGTAGTCAAGAACAGCACTTTTTGTTCATGCATTTTTTTTGTTTTGTTTTTTACTTTGTGCTCTAAAAAGAAGGCACCGCACAAACAGTCTGCCAGACACCAGAGACTTTGAGGGAGCTGGAGCATCATGTTATGGATTTTTTTCCTCCTGGTTAATGATTGATAAGAAACACCCCAAAATAAGAGGCAGATTATTTATTTCAAATCATTGAAACTACTGAAGGATCTCACACCTGCTAAACGTGGCTCGACCTCATGACTATCTACATATACGTTTAAAAAATTATTACGATTGTATCTGTATGATGCATATAGTTATCCTGCAATTGGTACGCCATCCTTAGGTGTGTGCACAAAATAATATCAAATTAGTCTATCCTATCAGGATCTTGGATCATGTGACGTTTAAACAGCAGTTTACTACTAATACTACTACTAATAATAATTATTATTATTTAAAAAAATACGTTGTGTACACAGTCCTAACAGAAGTAAAACTCCCTAAAACTTTGCTGCCTTGCAGTACGCGAACATCATCATGACTAAGTGAAACGGCCACATTTCACCCTGCATGAAATCTGAAAAGCAAGGAGCTGCAAAGTTATTTAGAGGAAAAAAATAAAATAAAAGCATGCAGGAGAGTGTTAACAGCGTCTGACGAGAGAACATGACAGCTTTCGAAACTACAGTGATACTTTGCAAGATTGGGCATGGTACAGGTTTAAACTGCAGCTCTACACAAGCACTGAAAACAGAATCCGAAGCTAAAATAAGCATAAACACTGGAGACTAAAAAGAAAATCCCGAAACACGACAGAGTTCCCACAGCAGCCCTCTGTTATACCCCACCCAAGAGCACGGTCCAGTGTTGTTTAAAAGAAAAGAACGAAAAAGGAAACCTGATACCATCTTAAATCTCAAATCAATGCAGTTGGTTATTCTTCAACTTCTCCAAAAATCAGCCTCTCCTTCCAGGCTGCGTCCATTTTTCCACTTTTCCCAACATCCCCCTAAGCCAAAACCCACCCCACCCTCGATGGTGACTCTCCGCATGCGTCCGTGCACACACACCCCAGTCACACGTGTTCACATACACACAGCCACTCGTCCGCTTGCTCACTCGCACACTTCGCCCACGCAGCATGGCCGACCGACGGGCAGCGGTAGAAGAGGTTCCGGAGATGAGCTCTGCTTCCTCGGCTTCGGATCCAGACATTCATACGGTCCACTCACACACTCCTTTCACAGCGTGGCCCATTGTGGTGGAGAGAGAGGCCAATCAGGGTGACGCCTCCCTCTGCTCGGTTTTGTCCTTTTTTGTGGTATTTTTTTCCCCGTTCAGAGATTGTCCACCTTTTGTCTTTGCCTCCAATTGGTAGGTTGCGACAACTCGTTATAAGTCCTGTGGGTTTGACAGCGTTTTGCATGTTATGTTTGTTTTTTCCGCAAATGTTCTCTGAACGCGTTCGGTGTAGATGATCGTGTTTTTATTTTTGCGACATTTAGTAGCCCACTCACTCTCACTCACTCGCCATCACGAACTTCATTTGGACTGGAGTCGCACCCAGCATGCCAAACGAAATCCACACAATTTCTCTCGGATTAGATGCAGCCGTGGATCCCATGAGCCAAGCACAATGGATCTAATTTCTCACACTCTCACGCGCTTTTCTCTCTCTCTCTCGCTCGCTCTCTCCTAATTAATTTTTTTTATATGTTAAACAGAGTGCTGCATCGCAAACAAATCTCCGGATTTCAGGCCACCCTTCTAGAACTGGAATCCCTCCGCTGGCACGTTGGCTGACGAGTTGAAGCCATACGTCCCGCCTTGGATGGCCTCTGGAACCAGACTAGAGTCTTCATCGATCTGAGAGAAGATGACAACGAGTTATTTTGAGAGCGTCTTCTCAAACAAAATTCAAAAAAAGCAACATACAACCCAAGAAACTGAGGTAAGAACTTAGCCATGCTCTGGTTTGAACCCTGAGCCTTTTGGTCCATATTCCACAGCATCGCCACAGTCCAAAACTCATTATAAACCTAGCAAAATAAGGTCAAAGTAACCTGAAGTCATGTGCTCACTTACGTCGTCAGATGAGAAGAACTGATCGATAATTTCGTAAGCCAGTTTGTAGATGTCCTCGTTCTCGTGGTTTTGCAGCTGTTCGATCTTTTCCAAGCCTTAATGACAGAAGATGCACAGCACTTAGATCAGAAATAAAACCAGACCTTTAAAGCAAAAAAGTGCCTCTGTACGCAACACTGACACCTGATGGAGAACCTGACATCTTGCATATGGAGCGCTAACCTGAATGTGTTTACATGCACTTTATCAAATTACTGCAGAAAATCAGATTAACGAGTTTATATGAACTTGAGTACAAGAGGCAACAGATTTCTACCTTGCAACTAGCCAATAATCTCACAGAAATGTGTGACCTAAACCTTATGACATTAATATTAAATTTAATTCTAGGGTTGCCATATCCTGCCAGAATAAAAATGCCACAAGCCAATGGAAGAAGAGCCCAAATAAAATCAATGCTTTGGAATAAATGGATCTGGCAACCATCCTGCCTTTGAGAAAATCTGATTTAACCAAGTAACTGGTATACATGCTATGAGCAATTAATTACAGGGATAAAATCCTTCTATAGAATTTCTTAATCTGATGAAGTGTGCAAACACACTCAGAGTTACGTTCTTTTTTTTAATAACAACTGCTCTCTCACCTCCACACTCCTCGATCAGGTTAGCAATGGTCTCTGACTCGTCGTCTGCCATTTTAAGAATATTGCTCAGTCCGTCCAGGACCACCTGCACCACCTGAGCGTCCTTCACCGTCAGCAGGTTGCAGAATGGTGGGATGACCTGCTGCTGGATCAGGTACGCCACCTAAAGAGGAAAACAATCACAGTGTGTCATCCGACCGCCGAGTGACTCTCTACATACAGCACAGAGATTGAATCTTCGGCCCCGTCCTTACCTGCTCTTTTCTGCCGCTTATCGTGAGGTTGCTGATGGCCCAGGCTGCTTCTTTCTGAGTGCCAAAATCGCCCTGTAACAGCAACGCAAAGATTAGATCCTCAAAGCACGAGAATAAAATCTGTTCTACGGTGATGTAGTCTTTAATGAAAGAGCACCTTGTCAAGTAGCAGGATGATCATGGGCACCAGACTGGCATCAATGACCGCCTGGACCTGTTGCTGGTTGCCAGCTGTGATGTTGGACAGGAACCACACTGCCTCCTACGTGGGAGCAAACCGAATTACTGCACTGCAAAAGTTGTTAAAAGGCACAAGAAGATTGTACTGTCTTGGATCAGACTCCAAGGAGCCACAGCCCCCCGGCAGAGACTCTGGCAGCGCTAAAGCTGAGGATGGGGGTGGACCTGAGGCTCTAATCATCAGCCCAGTCACAGGAAGGCCTCGATTTGAGTGACGGGCTTCAGATGCACTCCATTATCTTCACCGACTTTAAGTCTTCAGCACCCCCATCCAACAGCAGGATGGACACACACACACACATACTATTGTATACTGAAGCTGATTCTACAATCTTTAAAATACCCAAGTTTTGTTATTTACTAGATCTTCATGTAGCTACAAATGTACTGTGGACTAAAGAAAAACGTAGAGACGTACACACACGCACGCACGCACACACCGAGTCTCTGTTATCATCACATCCAACACTATACTAACATGAACCCTACGAGTCTGCTACCGTTTACCTTGTTGATTTTTTCCTTCGGGTGCGTAAGCAGAGAGGGGAAGTGGCTCAGGGCATCACAGTTCAGTACCACCTGCGTTTGCTCATCTGTGCCAGTCACAATATTGCCCACCGCTCGGAGCGCCGCAGTCTGCAAATAAAAAGAGTTCAACCGTAACATTTAGAAAACCATCCAGGAAAAAAAAATTCTTCTGCGTTGGTCAGTTACAGTATTCCTTATGATGAGTTAATTTTAAATTTACAGATCACGAAAATTCTACACACCCAACTAATCAGCTGAAGGAACTTGTTCAGTGACACCACGTATATAAAGATGAAAAAATTGTTTGCAGCCTTAAAACTTGAACTTAACTGGAACTAAAAACAAAAATACACTGCTGCCATGTGCATGACTAATACTGTTATATTTTTCACACATTTCTCCACAGAAATATGATGTTATATGGTAAGAAATATTGTTATATGCAATACAAATGGTTTTAGTGGTAAAAAGTGCAAACCGAGACAGTGCATATATGTCTCTATTGTTATTATTTTTCTCAGTTGTAGAATTCTATCCACATTGCATATCAGCCATTAAAAAATGTTGTCAGCAACTGTTATTTCTGAAGTGTTCTTCAGACTCAGGGTTGTTATGCACTGAGAGAAGACCCCACCTTGAAGTAGGAACTAAAACAAGACCCACAATCGTCCCCAGTTCCTGTGGTGCGAACACACAAGAATACCAGCTCAGTTCTAAGATCTATGAAAAGGTTCCTTCTGTGCGAAAGCGTCTTACGTCCATTCAGCTGCTACTGTGCCCCAGCCTAGGGGTCTTACTCCAAAACATTGATTGTGTCCAAATCATCAACTATTCCAGCCTTTGTTCCCTAAGCTGTTTGTTCACTATCTGCATTTTGGACCAACCTGAAGTTAACTTTGTTTTGCAGACATCCCGACATTTATGAAAGCACCGTGTAACATTGCCCCAAGTGTTTCTAAGGAATTAAACGAAAACACCTTCTGTACGGTGACTGACCTGCACTTTGACCTCCTGGTGGCTAAGGAGGGGCACCAAGTGAGGAACGATGCTGGAATCGATGACCATCTGGATCTGCTCGTTACCAGCGTCGGTCAGGTAAGAGAGCGCCCACACCGTGTCCACCAAGATCTAGTCAAATGGACAGACAAACAGACTCTGAGCCATGTTATGCAAACAGAATTATAACCATCGTAAGCGTACAGAGGGTGTTGTGTCACTTACGTTCACGTCCGTGTGATGAATCAGGACGCACAGAGCCGGCAAAATCTATGATAAAGGGAAAAGGACCACAGCGGCGTAAAACGCTTGTTCTAAATTAAACACTTATTTATTCTAATAAGTAATCATAACTCACACACCTCCTGAATGGTCTCCATTGGCGGAGGTGGGTCCTTGTGGCGGCACAGGTTCACCATGACCCAAGTGACGTTGCGCAGGAAGGTGATCGGGATGGAGGGGCTGATGAAGGACAGAAGTGGCTTGACCACGCCGAGGCTGATCACATAGTCTCTACACTGAGGTCCATCACCTGGGAGAACACAGCAGTCACAACACAGGGCCCAAAACGTACAGCCTGCTCTAAAAGAACCGATTAACAAGCACTACGGGGATAGTGTACGGTTCCAGCATTCATACAATGTTTAAGTCCCTCACCGATGATATTGCCCAAAGCCCAGACAGCTTGCTCACATACATTCTGGTGTGGAGAGTGGAGCAGCCTCAGGAACAGTGGAACTGCATCTAGAGAAAGACAGTTAAATAAGCATGAGTCCACATTTCTGCTTCTCAGTGATGACTCAGGCTGATCTTGTGGTTCCAGTGCACTTCTCACGATCACTCATCTTGAACGCATATTAACCTGTGCAACCAAGTTAACACCAAAACCACATCCAAACAAGAGCAAAGCACATTAGTCATGCTTGCTACTTTAATGAGCCACTTTTTAAAATCTTTGTGTTAGTAACTGATAGTGTCCAAACATAACATAAATCACTATTAGTCTATTCCGTTTTCAGTTATGACAATCACACTATTTCTAGTTTTCTCTTGTTTGCGCCACAGGATCTGGGGACGTCTGTAATTCTCAGAATGTGTGTATAGGCAGTGTGGTAGCTTCTGCTTCAGGCCATAATACAACTGTCTCATCAGAAATGCACCACACATCAAGAATTATTCAATACAGAAACATTTACATCCTCTTAAAGTTTGTCTGATTTTAAACAATTTTTCAACCAACATATTGAAGAAATCATATGTAGGGTGTATACAGCTCTGGGATAAAATGCAGACACCACTGCAAAATGCTTCTCTGTGTTTACTATTCGTAGGTTCTGTAGGAGTAAAATGGATATATTTTGTATTCTATATAAATTACTAACAAATTCCAAATAAATTGTTAGTAAAAGCAATAAGCATTTATTTGCTCTAAATGACAACCGGTGAAATAAAGGTTACAAATAATAATACAAGTTTATATTCTTTTTTTCCCCCTTTATAGGTAATTTTCTAATTACAGCTTTCATGCATCTTGTACTTATCCTCAAGAAATAAAATCTGGTTCACTAGCTCATTAATTAGAATTAGGTGTGTCTGTGCTGGAATTCGTCAGACAGTGGAATGGAATTACTGCCACACATGTAGAGATGTTGATTTAAAAAAAAGTGGTTTCTTAATTTTTTTTAAATAACAATACAGAAATATGGATGGAAAAGTTATACCAGAGGCCTAAAGTAAGCCAAGAGCTGCAGAGAGTTGTTAGATTAGCATGCAGTTTGCGTACAGACCGCCGCTACCCTTTGGTAGATGGATTTAAATCAGCATTAAAGCTCCCCTCTAGTGGTCATATCTACTTAAGCTGAATGGATATAGTGGAGTAAATAGTTTTGAATGCCGCTGAACATTTAGCTGA
>JAVSBU010000064.1:1298446-1326714 GCA_033118015.1 Loricariichthys derbyi | reverse complement strand
GCGATTTTTGCAGGTAAAACCGAAAAAGGCTCATCTCGGTTAACTCGGGCGCAACCGTGTATGTGTGAACGAGGCTTTAAAGGTCAAAACTGTTTAAAAGGTGAAACTGCATTGCCTGTTCTGGAAATTAATGTTTCTTCAAGTGGACTCATTCCCTCTTGGTTGTGTGTAGGTAGCGAGATGTTTATTTATGTAATGCTATGACAGTTTAGGATTATTATACTGGCTATACTTTGTGTGGATTACTTAATTTACTACATTTACTTAATGTCGCACATAACACCAATCTCTGCTGTGATTAGAAATTCACATTTAAAGTCGTTTATATTACATTATCCATTATATCTCTGTAGTCTCACAGAACATCGTACATCCTCCATCGAACATCATAGGGCATCATACAATTGGTTCACTGACAGGTTTATTGGCCTTGATGCAAGAATAAGATCACACTACAAGATTATCATCGCATGATGTAAACTCCCCACATGCCACATAATACTGAAAAGAAACAAACAACACAATCCAACACAGTGTAATGCATGCAGTAATTTACAGTGTGCAGGGGCTACCACCAGGGATCCGGTGAGGCCCAACTCCTTTCCTCAGCAACAGAGGGTAGTTACAAAAGGTGTTTCTCCTGGAAAATTATCTCATGATGCTACAGTGGTGCCTAAAACTTTGTGAACCCTTTAGAATTTTCTATATTTATGCATAAATATGACCTAAAACATCAGGTTTTCACACAAGTCCTAAAAGTAGATAAAGAGAACCTATTTAAACAAATGAGATACAAATATTATACTTGGTTATTTATTTATTGAGGAAAATTATCCAATATTATATATTATTGAGTGGCAAAAGTATGTGAACCTTTGCTTTCAGTGTCTGGTCTGACTCCCCTGTGCAGGAATAAATGCAACTAAAGGTTTCCGGTAACTGTTGATCAGTCCTGCACACCTTTGGGAGGAATTTTATCCCATTCCTCCATACAGAACAGCTTCAACTCTGGGATGTTGGAAGATTTCCTCACATTGACTGCTCACTTCAGGTCCTTCCACAACATTTCGAATTGGATTAAGGTCAGGACTTTGACTTGGCCATCCAAAACATTATTCTTACACCATCATTCTTTAACCATTCTTTGGTAGAATGACTTGTGTGCTTTGGGTCGTTATCTTGCTGTATGACCCAACTTCTCTTGAGATTCAGTTCATGAATAGATGTCTTGACATTTTCCTTTAGAATTATCTGATATAATTGAGAATACATTGTTCTATCAATGATGGCAAGCTGTCCTGGCCCAGATGCAGCAAAACAGTCACAAACCATACTACCACCTCCATGTTTCACAGATGGGGATAAGTGTTTTCCTTTCTGCAAACACAACACCTTTCCTTTAAACCTAAAAGTTCTATTTTAGTCTCATCCATCCACAAAATATTCTTCCGAATACCTTTCTGGCTTGTCCGTGTCATCTTTAGCAAACTGCAAATGAGCAGTAATGTTCTTTTTGGAGAGCAGTGACTTTCTTCTTGCAACCCTGCCATGCACACCGTTGTTGTTCAGTGTTCTTCTGATGGTGAACTCATGATAATTAACATCAGCCAATGTGAGAGAGGCCTTCAGTTGTTTAGAAGTTACCCTGGGCTCCTTTATGACCTCGCCAACTATTACACTCCTTGCTCTTGCAGTGATCTTTGTTGGTCAACCACTCCTGGGGAGGGTAACAATGGTCTTGAATTTCTTCCATTTGTACACAAAGAATCCAAACTTTTTAGAGATGGTTTTGTAAACTTTTCCAGCCTGGCGAGCATCAACAACTCTTTTTCTGAGGTCCTCAGAAATCTCCGTTGTTTGTGCCAAGATACACTTCCACAAACATGTGTTATGAAGAGCAGACTTTGATAGATCCCTGTTCGTTAAATAAAACAGGACACACCTGATTATCGTCCCATTGATTGAAAACACCTGACTCTAATTTCACTTGCAAATTACCTGCTAATCCTAGAGGTTCACATACTTTTGCCACTCACTAACATAATATTGGATCATTTTCCTCAATAAATAAATGGCCAAGTATAATATTTTTGTCTCATTTGTTTAACTAGGTTCTCTTTATCTACTTTTAGGACTTGTGTGAAAATCGGATGATGTTTTAGATCATATTTATACAGAAATATAAACTTTCTGAAGGGTTCACAAGCACCACTGTATAACAGAGTGGCACGGTTGTTAGGCATTGCATGGCATTGTCTCCTTTAACCTTGTCAATATGTGCACAGTATGTGCGTCACATGATTATAAAATTTGTCCTACATACACCTTTCTCTCGGTGTGTGTGTGTGTGTGTGTGTGTGTGTGTGTGTGTGTGTGTGTGTGTGTGTGTGTGTGTGAAAATGTCAGTAATTACATAATTACAAAGTATGCTGTGGCCATGCAGCTAGGATAGCAAGAGATCAATATGAATAAATACATTAGAATGATTTAAAAATGCAATTTACAAAACCATGTTTCACTATATGATGTTTGAACGTCACAATGGAGTTTTTATTACAGATCCTTTATCAGCCAAGCAATATTTGTAGATGTGTTGCTTCCGTAGTAATTAATAAGAAAGATTAAAGCTTGCCTGCCTTCATTTATATTCCTATGATTGCTTATGTACTTTGTATCATTCCACAATGAGAGCTCTGTGAGAGAGGCACAGAGGAGGAAGCTAAGGGTTCACACATGTATACGGAGTTGCACTTTTACATGCATCTTAATACAGTAACTGGCTGAGGGTTGCCCAATCGAGCATTTCTACACGCAATTGAAAGCCATTGCTTTAAAAAAAGATTTGGAATTTGCAATCACCTGGATTCCTGCACTAACTGCTAATAAATGGTGTGATACAAGTCAATAATAAGCACATCCACACAATGTTATACTATACCTACCAATCAGCTATTTTTCCACGTAATTAAAGGCACACAAAAACTGAGTCTGCTCTTTAAAAAAAAGATTTGGTCCATGAGCCATGCTCCAATAAAAGCAAATTCTCAGAGGATGTCATATTATAAAGTTGTAGAGATGGATAAAGCTGGAAATGCTACAAAACTATTAAAACTGGGATGTCTGTCAATATTAAATCAGTGTGTCTACAAATAAAATAAATGTAGTTCTCATACTCAAAGTGTTTGGCTTGTTGACAATACTGAAGAGAGCATTGTAATTTTTCTGTCAAATAGCCTAGAAAATAAGGGAAAGCAATTTTACAGCAGAATGGAATGACCCAAACCAAGCAGAATAGTTAAAAAATTGTCAAATCCAAACCTTAACACATCTGAGATGGTTTGAAATGGGATGATAATGCAAGAAATCTGGGTATGATCTAAGCTTCCTCCTCAACAGTCTGACCAACAGCTTCTAATGAGGTTAATAAATCTGATCCAGACTGGATTGTGAATGATAATGGTCTAATATATGCTTTAATATGCTCATTAAAGACGTTACAGGTACACAGGAACACAGTATCAGTTCAACACACAATATGTTACTTCCATTTCAGTGTTATGACTGTTTTGAGAAGACTGGTCAGTGTTCTGTCTGTGGTTGTCCCCTTTAAACTAATAGAGAGGAACAGTCAAATTTGGCTGTATCTACAAGTTGTACCTATGTGTGGTATGGGTTTATGTCCAAGGTATGTGTACCTACTAAACAGGAAGTTTATTATCTATCTGTCATGTCATTAAAGGGACTTCTTAATTGATGTCTTCCAATTGAACCAATCAGTGGTTTTGTGGACACCACCTCTAATTAGTGTTCTTTGTTTTCTCAGCCACAGTTGGTGCTAATGCCCTAACTCACATAGCAGTATTTTGGCCTGGGCTGTCATGGCAAGGCCTTTTCCCGTGCTTGCTTGTACTGTGAGTGTCCTGGGCATGTCATAGCTTTCTCGGGCCTTTTTTTGTGATAACATGAGGGCGTGGCCTAAATACTGCAAACCCAGGTGAAAATCAAACCTGTTTGATTTTCTCCAGGCTTGACCAGGAGACCTATGTTTGTACGCTTTGCCGTAGTTTGACGAAGCCTGTCGAGGAGGTTTCATGGTCTGTTGAAGAGATTAGTGTCATGTCAAGGATATAAATGCCATAGAAATGCCATTTCCACTGTTGGATACAAGTTTTTCCTCTGCATTCATGCGAGACACCGGAGCGATTCCTCCAAGCTGGTGTGCAGGACTGATCAACAGATACCAATTACTACAACATATTCCCACAAATGTTACAGGTATTGCTTGATTTAATGTTATATAGACATTTAATATTCACCATCTACAAAAGTTTGTCCGTTTAATTAGGGCTGTGATTTAAACATTAAGTTGTGCTCACGGGGGGAAAGCGTTTATCTCTGCTGGCAAAATGAATGCACATGCACGCACATGAGTTTAACTCTATTGACCGAATCACTCTATGCTTCAGAGTACACTAGGTAGTGAGTAAAGCTCTATATTATCATATGTTTTGGTAGGGCGCCTATATAGAGAGCTAGACGGCTGATGAAGGTCTATATGGGGGGAAAAAGAAAGCTTGAAATGAACTTACTATATTAATATCACAAAAATCTATTAATATCACAAGGAAAATATATTATATTAATATTAAAAGCCCTGAATTCATACAGTCTGGGCTAGGGGTGGGGCTAAATTTGCATATATTAATTTCGCCTTTCATGACAGCATCAAGCTTGCCTTCGGCCTAAAGTGCGCCTTCGGTGGAAATCGTACTATATCATTGCTGTCTTGGACTATCGACCAAATTTGACGTGAGCTTGCATAGCAAAACTTGGCATACGGGGGCTCTTGGCGTCGCTCAGAAGTTTTCGCCGACTTTTTAACAAAGCTTGGCGTGGGATGCGACGTACAATCATGACACACTGGAATGTATATGGGACCTGGCGAAATTTAACGGTAGGATAATTAGCATACTATTCTCCGCCCCCTTTTGTCTTGATTATTGTCGTTGATGTTGAGGTTTTTTGATCCATGACAGCCCAGGGCAAAATACTGCTATGTGAGAATGGGGCATAAGTGTGGTACCAGCATTTACCTGGCAGCCTGCACTGCACTCAGCTGAATTCCCTGGTTATCACTGGTAGCGTTCTGAAACAGAGCAGGACAACAGAATCTAGAGAAGTGCCTAATCAATAGTGTGGAGTCTGGTGCATGCTTTTAGGCAGCTTAAAGGTGAGTTGACTAAAAATCACCCCTGATATCGTTAACCACATACATTACTGCATCGTCAGTTAAACTCCCAAAGCACAGGTGCTTCCACTTACCTGGACTATTGCTTCCAACGAGGTGTTTTGCTGAAAATGAAGAAGAAACCAAGATGAGCTATAACCCTGTGCTTATTTTGATAGGAAGGTGAAATGATAGCATTATCAGCAGTCTGTTATTATGTAGAATAGTGGCGAGTTAAACAGAAGCAGCCATTACCGTTCTAAAATCTCCATCGACGTCTGAGTCGTCGCAGATATCCTCATGCGGCACGTTCCTCCTCTTCAGGAGGTGCTCATCCCTTTTATTCTAAGAAGAAAAGATCAGATGAGCCTGACTCCTTTAAAGAACATGGTTAAGTGTCAGCCACATAGAGAAAGCCTTACCTTTCTCAGCTCTACCACCACCTCTGTGCGCTGTCTTCTCATCGTCTGTGGAAGAGACCAGGATCGTTACAAAGAAGAACAAAAACTAGAAGACGTACAAATATTATAGCCACATAAACAAGTGCAAATGCATCTGTCTCTCCATAACGCAGCTGACTGCAAAAACACCCAAAACGTTTATGACAAACAAACAGCCTTCAGGACTCACGCAAGTAATCAAAGCAAGAAACTTAATTTCTATTCAGCTCATCAGGGCCACTGCTTTATTAAACAATTTTAACTGCAGTCTTCTTCTAAACATTAACTCCCAAACCTTGCTCCTACCTTAAGGAAAGGAAACGAAAAACCATAAGTCTTGACACAGTTTCCTGTGCCTCTAAAGGTTTTGCTTAGTAGCAATGAAACCTTTTTTGGGGTAAGTGTTGTTGAGTAATCGTAACAATGGCAGGATAAACTAATTCATTACAGCAGTTTTCACAGCATCATACATTATAATGTAAAAATATAAACTTGTATATCTTGAGTCAAAGTAAAACAAGGCCATGATATAGAGCTTCTTGTTCATTTTTACTTTTAATGTGCATGTTAATTATTTATACACTTAAGATCATGATTAATGCCCTGGGGCAGCCCAGTAACCATATCGGATGTGGTTGAGCAGACCGGTGCCTCATTCAAAGCGGACAGACTATGTGCTAGTGAACAACATCCTGTTGACTGATTTAGATTACTCTGATTTTGACTCAAGTGAAGCGGTGACAAGATTGGGAAATACCACACTTAAGATTAAATGGCCACTGGTACAAGGATCCAACAAATCACAGCTTCACAACACAGATTACAGCATACCAAAAATAAGGGCTGCCATTTTGGTTTTAACCACCTGTCCGCTCAAAGCCAATGATTAAGACAACTGCAGAAAAGTCTGACATTTAAATGCTTGCATTTGACCTCACAATGTGTTCAACTTAGAATGTGCTAAAAGACAGACAGGAGATCCAGTAGTTCGTTATCTCCAGAGAAATAACTAGCTTAAATAAATTGCCCAGAACATTCAGAGCTTATTATTATTATTCTTGAAAAACATGCCACTGAGGGTTTCAGTACCGACTCACAAAGACGCTTAGGTTTGGATTCACATCCTGTGACCGTCTTACCCAGATTTTAGATCATTATTCTAAACTTTTCAGCCGTTCATCCTGTTGACCGTTCTAGGAACTAATTTGGGAGGAAGTGATGTAGGCCACGGAACAGCTGATAACGACTCAAACTCGTGCTGAATATAGATAGGCTCAGTAAAGCCTGGACTTCAGTGTGTCTATATTTATGTGAAAAATCTGTTTACTATATGGTTCAGTGTACAAGCATATGTAAAAATGGGCCTCAGCATAGACACTCGCATCTAGAACAGTCACTAAACTCCGAGTATCAGCTGATGCCCAGTACCGATCTGCTCAGTGCTTGAAAAAACCCTTTCAGTCCTGTCAATGCCACATGGAGTCACACAATCTGTTGTGACAAGATTTTATGTATTTTTTTTACACCAAAAGTATTAAAGCTAAGTAATTTAAACCTCTGTTTAGTTGTAACTTATTTACTAGATGTGTCTACTTAATTAACATACAGAAGACTTTTGCTTCATTAAAATAAATTAAAGACTGAAATGATTAATTAGATCATTTTTGGCAACAAGACACTGACTATTCAAAAGTATGAACTTTTTTCGCTCGCTAAACCAGTACAGTAACTTTAGAGGGAAATGTTCCAGAGCAGAGCTTTTATTTTGATACACCGCAGCAGATTTTAGGCCTGCCAACTTAATTTCCATAATAAAAAAGGTTTCCCTGTAACTTGATCAGTAATAGTTTACATACATGCTTTGTGTTTTGGTTCAGTTAATAATAATTTTTTAAAAAATCTTTTACCTTTGGGATTAATCTGACATCAGCAATTTAAACCCCCAAAGTTTGAGAGACAAGTACTTATTTGTTGTACCACTACTACCAGTTTGGGCCCTAAACACAGTTTGTTTTTTTTTTATTTATAAATCTGCACATTCCACTGATGAACACCGTAACATGGGCAAAATGTTTATATTTACATTTTATACACCTAAAACAACCTGCGTGAAGAACAATGACTCGTACAAAATGTGTAAAGGATGTTTAAAACGTGTGGTAATTTTATTTGCCAGTTGTCTGATATTAAACTCGGAAAGTCTTTGAATATGAATTTCAAGATCAAGCTGAAATCCTGGTCTTTGTCTAATTTCTAAGCCATAATGCAACCTAAAAAAATGGAGGCATGCTCTTTTATTAATCAGATAACTGCAAAAATCGGATCAAGTGCACATAAACGCACTTGTTTGCACAGAGGTAACTGTGAAGGAAGATGACCTCACACCCTGAGAGCTCAGTTGTGGTTTGAAGCCAGGACAGGTGTCTCAGGAATGTCAGCCTAAATCCAGGTCACCAAGCTGAAGTGACAGCACCACACAAACTCAGAACGACTGTAAATCACAAAGTAACAGGATATGTATTAAACAGGACTAGGGGATCAAATTGCTCTGCTCAGCTGTCTGTGCTTAGAAAAGGCTCTGCCATTCACAAATCTTTTCAAGTGCTCACTGATGCTTTAGGGCGAGTGGTATGAAAAACTCTCACCGTACTATTTAGCCTGAACTGAGGAGAGCTGGTTTCACTATCAGCTTATTCCAATTGTTACGAGGCAGTTAACACCTTGTGTGAGTAGAGATGAATAATGTGGTGACTAAACCAATGACAGAGTGCATTTGGGCATTACTGGGAAAGCACAGAATACATGCAGTCTGCCTTAAACTCACTCACTGGAACGATCATAAAGAAAGTGGTAAACATAACTGCCTTCGGTGGACTTTATTGAGACCTCCATGTTTGTTTCTGGGGGAGCAAGACTGGACATGAGCATGAGCCAGCAGGCAAGATCCTGTTCTTAAAATGGAGATTGACTAATGTTGTTATTTTGTTCATGCCAAAGACATTTAACTACTTGCTAAGTCAAGAACCAGCTGGACAACCAGACTGAACTGCTCTCAAATGTTAGTCACAAGACTGGGATTAGGGTTGTGCTGCACACCAGTACTTTTAATAATTATTGAAGATGCACCAAAATTACAGCTAAAACAAAGCGCTAGAGAGAAAAACTGACATTCATGACTAAAAACAGTTAACATTAGGCTGGGCCAGAGTGCCCAGTATAGTGCAAAGAATGAACAAACCAAGTGTAGGGAGCAAATGCTAACAAACCAATGGCAGCTTCGACCTTTTTAGGGATTTAAATAGCAGAGATCATGCTTAGGAAATCCAACACTTTAAATAGAATGGTAATATTTATTTAACATTGCATCAGTAACCATGGCTATTCATGACCATATATCAGCATTAGTCTTTGGAACGGGGGGAGGAAACCCAGGGGTCGAGGTCGAACCGAGGATCAAACAAATATGATAAAATCTAAAGCAGTTAAAAAGTTGGTTTTTTTTTTTTTTTTATCTCTAACGTGGTGGTCAGCACACCAAAAGCATTGTGCAATAATTTTCCACAAACATTTAACCAGTAACGTTGATATGACGCCACACTGACATGACATCAACCCTGCTAATACCTTTACAGGGTGAAAAAAAGATAAGCCAGTGCTCAGAGACTAGAATGAAGAGAGTATTACTGGATAATGAATCCAAGTTTTAAATTGATGGGTTTAGTTGTCGAGAATATGCTGTATATGTGGGACTGTGGCAGTCTAGCGGTTAAGGTGTTGGACTATGGACCAGAAATTCAAATCCCACTTCTGCCAAGCTGCCACTGTTGGGTCCTTGAGCAAGACCCTTAACCCACAATTGCTTGGACTGTAAGAATGTAGAAATTGTAAGTCACTCTGGATAAGGGTGTCTGCTAAATGCCGTAAATGTATATACGTATATACCCATTATACAGTTGCTAAAACAACAAACCTAACAGTGGCCTGGCTAAGACTTTTGCACAGTCCTATATATATCCATTAAAATGACCTGGACATGGTAGGAAATAACAGGAGATTAATAAGCCCACTATCACTGAGCAACAGTGGTCCATAATCCCACCTTAGGTGAGGTTTGAGTCTCAAATGGGCCTGTGTCATGTGACAGTCCAGGGGTGCCCCCTTGTTATACAAAGGTTGTATAGACGTTTTATATCCAGCCAGAGGGTCGGCCATCATTGTAAATGTGAATCACAGGCCTAAAACAGTGAGTGATGTGCAGTTACACACACTGAGCACGACCAAATCAATTAAACAGCCGACTTGAATGGTTTTTTGTCAGCACGGGATTAAAGAGCTTCGCTGTTTTGGTGTAGATGCGTTTTACCATTATTTATGGGGTATTTAAATTAAACTCTCCAATCTCATTCACGCCATTTTTGTTAAATAATTTATGCTACCACTTGTTGGCGACTGTTTAGCATAACTAGCAATATATATATATCGTGTGCCGTGAATAAATCATTAGACAAATCGCATCGTAGTAGCGAAATATTTCAAACATTCAATAGACCTATATAGGATTGCTAACACTTGTGAGAAACAACTATATTTTAACCATAGAAAATCGCTTACAAATATTAATTTTAAGACGCTAACTAGGCAGCGGTGCTATGCTAGCATACGAAGCCATTTCTGATACGCTAGCATATCAAACATCGCGACTACTTTAACTGGCGATCCAATGAATCTTTATTTGAGCACAGTTTGGGGTAAGATGTGACTTACTAACGTTTTAATATTTCATTTTTGTGATTTGATGTTAATAAGAACCCAGGTTGGCTAACATCAGCTTGTTGACTGTACTAGGCCAAAGTGTCGCTTGTTGCTACGTCCCAAACCCAGTACTAGTGCACTAAAAAGTGCATAGAGAAGTAGCCAAACAATTGAGGGAGCGATTACGTTGTGTCGATAAAAGCGCGGTTTGGTACACGCCCCATAAAATTGTTAGTTAACCGGTCGCGGATGGGTAAAAGTGAAACAAAATAAGATTGGTTTGAAAGAAAAGGATGCGTGATACGTGTAAGAAAAATAAAACGATTAACTACACGTGCGTTCGAGTTAAGTTGTTGTACGATATATATTGATTTATATTAAATGCGTACTAAGATGTAAGAAACACGGCTCCGAACGCACACTATCGCACTAATCAGTGTGTTCGGCTTTAGCTTGTGTACTATTTTCGCGCACTATCTAGTACACTAGTATGCAACGTTCGGCCCGGGGAGGGAAGGGCACACCGTTAGCCACAATGCTAACTATCGGAAATGTTTCACGTGAGTCTAGGTGAATACATCCAGCTCGTTTAAACCAAACAATCATTAGAATTCGCAGTTATTTAAACATAGAAAGCTCTCCGCGTAACCGATCGCAGATGCCCGGGCGGTACGTTACAAAACGCGATGTTTAAATGTAAACGACGTCACAGCGCAACGGGAAGAAAACGCGACCCGGTCCACTTTACCTCCAAATCTCGACCTTTGTTCTTAAAGTTCTTCAACCTCTGGTTGTCCAGCTTCTCGTTGTCGTTCATCTTTGTGAGTGTACAGGCTCGGATCAGCACCAAAGCGACTTGTTCTTTTTTTTCTCAGTAGCGCTCGCACAGCCTTTTCACTTAGCTAGCCACCAGACTCTTTCTGCTAGCAAGTAAGAGCTTCGCGTTGCATGCTGGGAATGCCGGTGGTATGGGTGCAGTCTAGTCTACAGGCTGTGTCCTGCTATGCTTTCCGCACTACTGCCGTTCTGCCTTCACTCAGGCTCGGTCCCAAATCTCCCCCTAGCGTTTAAACAGTTCACAACATTAGGTACATGGTTTATAGGTAGCGTAGTGCGCATAGAAAGGATGCAGGCTTTCATTCAGGACTAGGCCTCTATGAGAACGGGGGAATCCCCGAGTGTAACGAGATCCTTCGTGCTTTAACTTCGTGGAAATGTCCTCCGTATTTCGGTTAAATGCGTTGACATTTTTTAATTTTTAATAAGTCAGAATTTTTTGTTTCTTCGAAAATATGTAATATATGTTCATACTATTGCTAAAACAAGAAATCCAATAACGTTTGAATCCAATATAATGAGCTGGATTTAAGGTGCTCCGAAGTCAATACAGTTAATTAATGTGCCAGCTCTATACTTCTGATTTTCAGTGGCATTTTGGAATGAAAATCCATGTGTATGTCCGCCTCCCACAGTTTTGGCACTAATCCCAGATATTGATGGGCCTGTGTGTCACGTGACACAGACCAGGGGTGCCCCGCTGTTACAGAAAGGTTGTACAGGCGTGACGTTTTATATCCATGATAGTATTTTTACTCAGCATAATTTACAGCACTGGAAAAAAAAACACATATACAAAAATATTTGGACCCAAGTCATGAAGAAATGTGTTTACAGCAAATGAAATGTCTAAATCACACTAAAGAATGTTAGTCAAACAGTGTAAGTGGACTCACATATAACAATATTGCATTGTAAATTCATATCTTTGGATATGTAGTGCATAAAAATAGGAAGGAGAAAAGAAGGACATCCCCAAATTTGTCCCTGAGAAATTATCATGTTAAATTTGGGGATGCCCTACGATGGATTGGTGCACTTCCTTCTCTGCCTCTGAATACCCCTATTGCAGTGACCCTGAGCAAGAATGGCATGGTTAAAACAGGGAAAAACTATTCTGAACCTCACAAAACGTGCACAAATAGTTGAAAAACCCCATAGATCAATATCTGAAGTTCTTTGTTCTAGCTTATGGACTTAACTGAAGCAGTGGTCCTGCTGTTTCATTGCTTTAAACAGTTCTCCTGTCTAATACCATGGTCCTAAGCAAGTGTGCCATCCTGCGAAAGCTCTCTTCCAATCCTTCACCAGTCCTCGCTGAACATGGATGGACCAGCCAGCGTCTGTCGCCACACATCTCTTTTAAGTTGAAGAGCTCTGCAACGTCTACGGCGCTCGCTGCCTCCGGCAAGTCTTGTTTGTTGGCCAGCACAATCAGTGGAAGATCTTTCAGTCTCTCGTTACTGAGGATATTTTCCAGCTCCTGTCTGGCCTCAGCCATCCGCTTTTCATCCTTGCTGTCCACCACAAACACTATACCTGCCGTGTCATCATAATAGTGTTGCCAGTGCAACCTCATCTGATGCTGTCCTCCAACATCCCACACGGTCAGCACAAAGCCCTTGTCTTTGGTCTTCAGCATCTCCACGTTGAAGCCCACAGTGGGAACGGTCACCACGGCCTTGTTGTATTTTAGCTTGTAGAGCAGGGTGGACTTGCCGGATCCGTCAAGGCCAAGCATTAGAACTCGAGTCTCTGTTTGGTGCTTGGAGTTCGGCAGTCCCATGGTGCTGGCTGAAAGTCCAACAAAGTATAATTTTTGTTCTCACAGTTTCAAGAAAGTGAAAGGTTCTCCCGAAGCAGTCCTTCAGTCCTGCACTGGTTCTGACTGATGGGTCCATGGTCTCTTCTTATACAGACGGGACCAACATGCAAAAAAGGGAACGAGACGTGTGTTCCTTCTCACTGAGATTCCTCAGCTGTGACTTTCATTACAGTAATCTGCTGTCCCATTCCAGGCCGCAGCACGGTCACTGTGAGGTAGCGTTTGACTCGTGTTACAGCAGCCGCCTGAGGATTTCACCTGCTGTCAGCCTAAATCTGTCAAACGCCCCGTTTAAAGCGTTTCCTGTTTTGACACACCCCTAAAACACTATTGTTAGGTATTAGGGTTATGGGATCCTCTGAGCTCACACTGATGTCATAGATATTTTAAGAAGTCTGTTATCAGTAATTGGCCTGCATTGTAGTTAAATGAAACATATGTGAAATGTTTAGAATATAATATTCATCAGCATTTGTCTTTACGCTTGTGATTAATGTCGTTGGTGGGTGTTGCCTACCAAAATGCCACCCAGAATGATTTAGCATTTGAGAATGCATGAGTCTCCACAATAAGCTCTCAAATCAAACTAATTCCATAGTTATGCAGTCATAAAACTATGTTTGTCAACATTTAACATTAACTGGGCCTGTGGTAGCCTAGCAGTACTGAACTATAGACTAGAAGGTCCACGGTGTAAATCCCACTTGTCAAGGTGTTGGGTCCTTGAGTAAGACCCTTAACCCACAACCACTTGGACTGTAAGGTTGCAGCCATTGTAAGTCGCTCTAGGTATGGACGTCTGCTGTAAATGTTGTAATTTATTACAAGAAAACGTTAAAGCAGATCCATTTGTGCAACCAAAAATTTCATCCCAAGCTGCTTCCTTATGCTTACATTTAGTCACTTAGCACACACCCTTACCTAAAGCAAAATTTAACTGATACAGCTTTACAATACAAGCAACTGTAGGTTGCCAATAACAACAATGTGGCAAAGTTGGGATTTGATCCCTTTGCCTCTTGGGCCACAGGCCAACACCTTAAAAACTTAAAAAAGCCACCACAGTCCCAATCAGTGCTAATATTACTATAATTTTGATTATTACTGATCCATTAAAATCCCATTCAGGGTCACAAAGGTTATGGTCCATCCAGCAGTACAGGGCACAAATCATGAACCAACCCCAGGCAGGGCGCCAGCCAGCCAGTCACGGTTGGACACTTTATTAATGCACGAAATATCATTAATACACAGACAGACTCTGCGGTTCCTCCTTGCACTTTTTATTGTTACATTAATTTTTTTATGTTTAAATTCACAGAATATTCTCTTATTACATATTCTCTCAAACACAAGCAGCACATAAACAATCTACATAAATATTCTGGAGGAATACAGAACCAAAAAAAAAAAAAAAAAATGACACTATAAAAACACTTAACTAATAACTGATATTAATAAAGCAGAGTTTGACGTGTTTTCTCTCTTTTCTTATTGGTACTGAGGTTAATGGTACTGGATATGTACATTCACTTTATAATAAGTGTCTCAATGAGACACCAGTATGCAAAATACTTTATTTACACGTGATGGAGTCCTCGACCTACAATGAAACGTCAGGATTAAGCGAGAAGCATTTGGCAAATAAATTGATGGCAAATCAACAAGTAAGGCAACAAGAGGCTTCTGGGTGCGAATTTCATTAAGAAATTCAGTTGGGCAGCTAATAAAGCTCAAACAATCCCAAGTGCTCGTTTGTATTACTGGATTGGACTCTTGGACTGAGCCAGGCTTAAATAGCCCCAGTGCTTTTCTATTTAAGCCAATGCATAGAAAACAGGGACGCAGAATTAACGCCAAAGAGTAAGAGGTGCAATCTGTTTCTTTCTAGACAGATTTGCATTTAGTGAGCAATCTACATTATGCAGAAGTTTGCCTCTAGTTACAGTTGTTATATCTCTAGGAGACAATGAATTATTGTTTAATTCTCTTGAAACAAAGTCTTAACCAAAGTTCCACAGCAGCTGCAAAAAAAAAAAAAAAAAAAAAAAAAAAAGGGGGGGGGGGGGGGGGGGTGCGCATATTGAATAGCAGTAGAAAAACAAACCAAATGAAGATTATATATTAAAATGGTCCAAACAGCTTTCAAAGATTTTTGATTTTATGATTAAGGGTGGTTATGGGCTGATCAAATCAGCAATATTGAATAATGATTCATTAATGTAGGCTACATGCAACTTCTTTTTTACTTTATATTCCTCCATTCCAGCACCCCCGATGCAGGGGCAACACAGAAGAACAGCCTTAAGCAAAAGTTTAGGAACCCCTAGTCATGTTTTGTATGAATATGAAATATTAGACATTTTGCTGAAAGTTTATCAGGAATGGAATAAACTCACAGCCTTAACATGTTCTTTAGATTTTATGGACAGTCTTATAGCTAAGCAAATAAAGGTACACTAATATGATGCACGCTGTTGTTTTCCTGGCAAAATTCTCTACTAGTTTGATGCCTCACACAGCTACCTTCCAAAGTTGAATTCAAGTTGATGGCATTCAAGATGGCCTCATGATGTCCTAGCAGGTCTCCTCTTCCCCCCACAGGTTGCATCTAAAATTGTATCCTTGCCTGCCAAACTTTTAATCTTTTAATAAACCAAACTTTTAATTAACCAGGGGTACCCAATCTTTTAAATAAGTCTGTAATGAAAGAGTCCCTTTGCCATTGCTAAGCGGATTAGAGGTGTGATGAAATGGTGATGCGTTATTTGCTGTTGTCATCATAAGAAACAGTTCTTACTTGAAAAATAGTAGGGAAATGGTTTTTCTTTTGCATTTTTTTACACCCTATGTTAACATGAACCATTATATTCAGTTCACACCATTTGTAGCCTCACTGCTCGGCCGCTTTGGCACCACTCTTCTTGAACTTGACCACCATGACGGTGATGTTGTCTGGGCAGCCGCGGTAAAAAGCCTGCAACACGATGCTCTTGGCACCAAAGTGCGGTTCGTCGAGGCGCTCACGGATGAAGCGGACGGCCTCCTCATTGCTGAAGGCGTCCCACAGGCCATCTGATGCCAGGATCATGAACTCAGGCTGCACTTTGTCCAAGTCGAAGACCAGCACGTCAGGATCAGGGATGACCACGTTCAACTTCTTCAGTGGGTAGTCGCCCAGAGAGCGTGACATGGCCAGGATGCCCTGCACACGCCATGAGCCATTAAAGCTGATGAAACCACCTATGGGAGAAAAAAGGGTCAGAACTGCTGGCATCCTCCAGAAAACCTGGACTCTAGCACCACATTTAACCAGGCCAGTGACTGGAGTGTATGCTTGAGCCTTCATTGTTTTTGAAAATGTTCACATTCTGATGAACGTTTTATTAATTACCAAAAGCTCTGTTATATATCTTGAGGGCACCCTGGATTGTGTCACAGAGCTAGTGAGAAAGAACACAGATAAATACCAGGACTAAAAGTGCTAGGAAACCCTGAACATTCAGAAGTGTTAGTTCTGAATGTGTTCCCTAGGTGTGCGGGGTACATGGGCTCCACCAGTCCAGGTGTATGTCTGTGTTCCACTTCGCTTCTTGGGTTAAGGTACTAATTTTTAGGGCCCCTTTCAGTCACAGACCCTTAGAATTATTCTAACCCCTCTCCTACCACAGTTCCCTGCACACCGTCCAGACTAGGGCTGCCCCCACATTACATATTATACCTAAAGAAATTGAAATGGGTTCTAAAACAGTTCCAACTTTAGAGACGCCAGTGAATCTACCGCATTTCTATTGAACATGGATGTACCCACTTTGTTAACTGAAACTGAATATATGTTGTAGAAATAGGCTCGGTTCATATATAGAGTCACGGGGGAGGTCTGTGATCTGTTAGAGTTTTATAAACAAAACAGAAAAAGATACTTTCAAATAAACGTTACCGATGCATTACAATCTTTGACCTGCAAGTGGCGACAAAGTAACATTAAAGAAAGAACGTCTGCCAAAAGACTTGAGCACGTCTACACACCTGCAGTAAAGGTTGCAGTAGGCTACTTGTATCACCAATATGGAAAGGTTTTAATCTTGTTATGCAGTATTTTTTTTTCTCTCTCAGTTCCCACTCACCTGCTTTCTTAATCCTCTTGCGCTCTTTCAGCTGATAGGGCTTGTGGTCATGGGACAGAGGGATGGCATTACCGTCTTTATCACACAGAACACCTCTGGAATCACCAACATTGGCCACTGTCAGCTCCTTATCAGACAGCAGAGCCACCAGGCAGGTTGTTCCTAAGGAGAAGAAACAGAACTGGTAAGAGAGATGTGATCACGGCACTTTGTCCTACTACACACCATTCAGAACTTAACACATATTATCCAGAGTGGGAATAAATTTTATTGATTCTGCCATTTTGTCACCATAAGTAACAGAACATAGACACTAATATTAATCTGGTTTTAGGCCATGAAATGCAAGTGATGAATGGACCCGCCTAACCGGAGGCTTTCAAGTTTCAGCCCTGGTCAGTGTCAAGTGATACTTGATGGTAAGTTAGTGCACAGCTAATGATGTTATTATATTTAATATATTTACTTGGGATACATCCATTAAGGTTTTGTGCTCAAATGTCCAGCGGTAGCACTATGGAGGAGCTGAGATTTGAACTTACAACCTTCTGAACAGTAGTCCAGAGCCTTAACAACTGACTTGCTCTTCCCTAGTTCTGATTTAAAAATAACAGAACATTAAAAGCAGAAGGTGTTTTTTTAAAGACCTTAGCCAGACTGCACTTCCTCCTGCGTCTCCCCAGTCATTATGGTAGAGAATGCATAAAGTTGTTCAGATTATTTAGGGGTACACATACAGCTCCTGTATTTTTTAGAGACTCCTGATGATCCATTTTACTGCTCAGCGATTGTATTAAGCCTGATCACATGTGGTGGTTACAGAATGTCTTGAACTACTTGCTTTCTTTTGCAAGAAACGTCTCCATTCACACGAGCAAAACATTCATTCGACATCGGGAAATCTGCCAATCTAAACACCTGCTAAACTTAACAATGTTCAGCTTCACTAAGCCGGGAACATCAACAAAGCCCGCTTTCTGGTGTTTCCTTTATCCCTGTACCCTCCTTAAATCCTCTTTCTACACCCGTCTTCCTTTGCCTTCTTTGTTTGCTTTCCCAGACTTGGGACTCACTCAGCGAGAGCCCATCGGTACCAAAGAAACCGTGTGTCAAACCATCTGTTCTCGCCTTAGAATTCTCACCGTCACCTTCAAAAGCTAAAAAAGCAGACAGGTTAATGAGTCGTGATACAAAGCAGTGTTTTGGTGTTATTTTTAGAGTTTATGAAGTGTAATCCTAAAGACCTTTTCAGCATGCCATGGCTCATTCTTATATGGTCAGAGTCTGTACTAAATACAGACATGACATCATGGTGCATTGAATCTGGTCACTGTATCCGGGACTGTGGTGGCGTAGCGGTTGAGATATTGAACTATGGACCAGACGGTCCAGGGTTCAAATCCCACCTCTGCTAAGCTGCCACTGTTGGGTCCTTGAGCAAGAACCTTAACCCACAATCACTTGTATTGTAAGAATGTATTAAAAAAAGCGTAAGTTGCTCTGGATAAGGGCATCTACTAAATGTAAATGTAAATAGTCAGAAATATATCAGTATAAAATTTAATTTAATTCCTGCTCTATATAAATTCAACAAGAATGATAAGAATTGTAGCTGCGATAGCTGTTAGAGTGCAAAATAGTAATTTCAGCTGGTACTTTTATTAGAAACAGTATAAACAATCTGTTATCATGTGCCAGGCATGTTGTCAAATCACGTAGTTTCGTTGATGGAATCTGCAGTCGGGCAGCAAAGAGCAAAGCCATTTAAGCAAGTGTCTGGAATCGTTTAGTGCTCTCACCAGTTCAGTTTCCTATAGTTATTTATATAACGTAGGGAATTGTGCGTTTTTTTGGACGTTTTGGACGCAGCCCATACATGGGTTCCATACATGGTCAAGAAGCCTTTCTCAGCCTTGCAAAGAAATAAAGAGTGGAAGCTGGAATGGAGCAGGGATGGTAGAGGCATAAATGGAAATAGCCAAGGGGACGCATGAGAATATTTATAGAAGGTGAGGACAAAGACACATAAATGTGGAAAATGTGGGAATCTCCCCGGTGTGCCCCGAAAATTCTCTCTCATGCACTCCCAGTCTCTTTTCTCAAATGTTTCTGGCATCTCCATGTCACATGGTCCATGGCCCACTCCAAAGCTGGGCACGTTAATAAACATTTATATGAAACACATTTTCTTCACAAACGCATCATTCAATTTTCCATAGGAAAGAATTTTTCTTAGTGAAGCAGCCAGTGTGCCTCTGATCAAATGTCTGTTCTAGTGATCAAAAGTTGGATAATTCTGTACCATGCTGCCAAAAGTATGTAGACACCTCCTCTTATCAGTAGGTGCAGTAGACAGATCATTGCTCAGAGGTGCCTACAATAAACCATACCGTCTATAAGTGATGTTATCGTGAAGTGGAAACATCCAGGAGCAAAACACAAGCTCCTGTAACTTATTGATGGTTTTTCACAGCTACCCATAGACTTAAGGTTGAACCAAGGTCTTCTATTACTACAGGGAAAAGCGTTGAAATGTTTGCTTGTGGTAATCACATCAGTACAGGTGTATTGGATAGGTAATAGGTTGGAAAACCATTGTTATATGTATTTATGTAACAGATATAATTATTTGGTGGTTTTATTGGAATGGAATTATTATACTAGAATGATTGCTGCACCTATATTGAAGTCCACTAAATGCTTTAAAGATTCCATAAGCACCTTAAGTATAATTAGTTGAGGATCCTGCGTTTCCTCCTTTTATAGGTTAAACACAAGCAGACAAACATCACATACGTCCCTGTCCTTCATTATAAACCCAAAGCACAAGCAGTGCTTACTTTCATAAATATTCATGCTTTACTTAGATTTATTGTAAACCAATCAGAAGATCATAACCACATTTCCTACTGAGATCTTCCTCTTCTACAAACAGAAAAATAATAAGGGGCAAAAAAAAGGTAGGAGGGGGATCACGAAAAAGAAACTGAGATTGTTTATAGAGGGCAAAAGGTGAGGATAAAATGAATTGGCTGCAGAAATGGAAGAGAAACGAATGAAGATGGAGAAAGGAAGTAAGAGAGGGAATGTAGAGATAGAGGTGCTGTTTATAGAAGGTAAGAGGAGAAACCAAATTAATAAGACTACAGAAAAGAAGGGGGAAAAATGAAGAGTAAAAACACAGTGGAGACAGTCAGACGAGGAAGCAGTGTTTATAGATGGAAGCAAAGCGAGGACCAAAAAAGGTTTATAAAAGAGATGGAATTTATTTAAAGAGATTGACTGCCAGTGGTTTTTCCAAGTTTAGAGGAGAAAGTAGATACACATGAGACGTACAGATGAGAAACACTGGAGGAGATTAAAAAAGTGTAGAGGTCATAAAGTGTGAAGTTTGTTAATATATAACTAATCAGCCAATCATTATGCAGCAATTAAATGCGTTTAGGGATGTAGGAAGAAAGGTGATTTAATGGGCTACAACAGGAGAAGATCAGACTGGGTGCTACAGCTAAGAACTGCAACTGCATCTACACTTTGTGTGTCTTAATACTAACTGAGCATCGTTTAAGTATCAATGGCCATGTCCATGTCGGTAGATGCCCATCAGGAGCACCCCATAAGCTCTGATGTTTCTGAGATGCCACAACTCAATAATCTGTTCAGAGTCACTCAGGTCTTTATGACTACTCATTTCTCTCTCGTCCTGCCAGAGCCGAACGTTCGCTTGCCATCTAATATATCCCAGGCATGCACAGATGTAATGAGATAATCAGCGTTATCCGTCTCTCACTCAACCACACCATCACTTTCTCTCCTCCTCTCTCTATAACCCTCCCGTTTGTGTCTTAATTATTTTTATCTCTCCGGGTTCAGAGCGATAATGGCCAACCCGACCCGCTGCTCTCCCTGTCCAATTAGACACATCGTCATTTCAAAAGGCCAGAGAGAGAGAGGTAAAGAGGGACAGGAAGGCAAAGATGTCTTGTTCTTGTAGCACATTGCCAGCATACTAAGGACAGCGATGTCAGAGATCCCTGTTCTCTCTGCCCTCTCTGTCCTCGACATCACAAACCAGGATTACACGATGACAGAACAAGAGCCGGACAGTAAAAGTAATAGTGACACCTGTCCTGCATCAAATTTTCAGCTACAGGACTTCCTTACCACACAGGCATTAAAGTGTAAAGTGTAAGACTAACAATCAGAAGGCTGTGATTTTAAATCACATCTCCATCAAAGCTTGAGCAAGGAATTTAGGCGACATCACGCAGCAGGTAAAAGTAGCCCAAAGCCGATCTTTTTCATCACACGTGACACAGATTTGTTATTTTTGGGGTGTAAACAGAAAAAAAAACTGGATTCTGATATTTCCAGTTCCGGTTTGGGCCACTTTCATATGTGGTATTAAAATCCAGTAAATATCAGATACGTGACTTATCCGAAATGGATGACAGCAGTGAGCGAGGTTTTCAGTGTAAAACCTAAACATAACATAAAAACCTCATAAACATTCATAAATATTTGAAGTGACGTCTCTGCCTAAATTAGAAGGCTCATATCACAACCGCTACATGTTTAAGAAATTTCAAAGGAAATAGAAAAGCTCAAAAGCAAAGTTTAAAGAAATCAGAGACCGTTGTGGCCGAATAATTTGCTATTTTTGCACATAACTGCTAAAGAAGTGCCTGTTACTGTCTGTGATTTGTTACCTTTGGGTCTTTGGCATGTGGGTGTTAGTTTAGGAGCGTGAACCACTTATATGAATATGGGATATAAGATCACATTAAAAAGTGTAAACAGCCTTAAAAACTGGATTTGAGCCACTTTGCTTGCTGTGTGAATGTAGCCTAAAATCACTCACCCTAATTGTAAGTTGCTTTGGATAACTCCTGTTGTTAAGCGGTTTAGGCTCTCACTCCTGGCATGAGCAAAGCCCATAACCTTCATTTGCTCTGGATGTAAATCCATAGTTGCAAAAAAATGCAAGTTGAAAATGTTTTTTGTGGTTGAAGGTGTATTGCTTTGCTTATTTCTTTTCATTTATTCCTCACTCACATTAAAATATCCAGCATGAGAGCAGTCCTACAAAATCATTCTTGCATGAATATTTTAGCTTGGTCCTTTCCACTTGGTTTCATCATCAATAAAGCATCGGTGCTTTTGGGCAATGTTGCATGCATGTATGAAATATTGCGTGCCTGTCTGTGGGTAGACCTTTCATGATTTTAAAATTTGAACTAATGATTGTCATCTGAAAATCACAAAGACCCGGTGTACCTTTCTCTGCTTTAAATGCCCCTACAAAGGCTCTAGAAATAATATAACGATCTAGCAATGTCCCTTTTTAGTCTAATTCTGCAATAAATTTGAGACACATTGCGTACGCTCTTATACAGTCCTACAATTGGAGCAAAAGGTCAATGGTCTTGCTCAAGGAGCCAACAGAGGTAGAGTGGGATTTGAACTCTGGACCATCAGGTACCTTAACGACTTTGCTACCACAGTCCCAATGACTAATAGCTTGCTATTATTGAACCATTGATTATGCATCTAATTACCATACCATGTCCAAAATAGCTCAGCCTTTGGGTGCTTTAATGCGGAAAAATATAGTCTTGACAGTCATGGTCTGTGTATTAACTACCACATTTATCAGGCTCAGTAATTACTATCAGGGATTCATTAGAAAGTGGATCAGGGCTATTCAGCGCCAGTAATAAGCAGACCAGATGGGAGAGATAGGTGACCGTGCAGGCTGTAAAGTTTCTATAAATAACAGTCCGTATTTTGCAAGGCTTTTGTTATTTTCTCATATATTTGTAATGGAAAACAAGTCAGCATAATAACCACTTCCTGACCCTTGTAGCTGATAAAGCATTTCAATCCATTCTGAGATAATCTATCAGAATGGTTTTTGGTGTATATCAAAATTGCAAATCACAGCACTGCAGATAATATCCAGCAAGTAAATATCTCATCCTGTTTTCAATAAAAACCGTAGAGTCTACATGTTTACCATTCATTAACTGTACGCAGCTGAAACGGTGACGTAACTTTGACCCTCGAGCCCAAATCCTTCACGAAAATGATCCATAACTTAATTAGCAATCCAAATGAAGCAGATTAAGTACACAAATTCTAAACTGATTTGGAAATCCACACCCACCCTTAAAGAGTACCAGTTGTGTTTTGTTACGCTGCCTTTTGTCTTCCACTAATAGACTCAGAAACGTGGAGATGGCTCGCTCGTAAATCCCTCATCCTGCAAACCTGGCATTGATTTACTAGAATCACGACTCTGAAAAGTGCCGTTCGGCGCAGCAGCTGAATCGCACGTGTACGTAAAGGCCCTGTCACAGTGCCAAAACCTATATTTGCGAATGAGTTGCGACTTTAATTTTGAATTTTCCGCAGGCATCTGCAATGAAATCCAAAAAAATAGCCGCCAATATAATATATATGTTATATATATATGTTATATAATGATACATTCACATTGTGTTTGGAACTCATTCCCGTTGTGATCGCAACATGGACGTTGCATTCATTTCCCTTTCGGTGCATTCATATTTCAGTCGCAACATGAACATTTTATGACCTCAATATATTCTTAATACATTCGCTACTTATTCATTTTCGGCAAACCATTGCGGAAATATGCAATTGTAAAACTGAAATGTGCAAATGTATTAAGAACAAATCATGGATGTATTGCAAAACAATGGCAGAAGTATTGCGGACTCAGAACGAAATTTTTTCCCCAGTCAAATTTTGAGCACCTCAAAATTTGAGTGCGGAAATCTTTCACTATTGTGGATGATTGCGAACATGTGCGGACGCAAAAATAATGTATTACGTGTGAATTACGAAAACGACGAATGTATCATGAATATAAATTTTTTTTCTCCGCAAGTCATTCACGCAGGCAAATTTTGGCACGGTGACAGGGCTTTTAGCATGCAAAAAGAATGCAAAAATAAAATCAGTTTTCAATTTCTTTTTGTGTCGCATGGATAGGAGGGGTCTGGAAAATGTTTAATTTAACAATGATTCTGATTACTGTTTGGTTTCTAAGTGATTTGTGTTTTTTGTGGATATCATGGATCACATGTGCTGATCAACATACAGTACTGTGCAAAAGTCTTTAGCTAGTCTTGTTGTTTTAGCAAAGGTTTCATATATAATTATTTGTCATTAATTGTCAGAAAATACAAGAAATTTGTAATGAGCATTTAAAAGACCAAGTATTGGCAAGTAACAAGTATTTAGTGTGACCTCCCCTTACGCTTACTCCTTACGTCTTAGATGTGCATTTCTACGTGGTTTATCCTCATGCCGATATTGAAGACGCATCACATGACCTTAGCGTCGGCATAACTTCTCACCTGCTTCATCATAGGATGCTGAAAGCATTTCTAGTATCTCTTTGTCCACATTGAGAATATGTTGCTCCAGGATGGACTGGTAGGACAGAAGACTGTTCTCTCTTTCCTTTTCGTAGCTCTGGAGTTGCTGTTTTAAGACCTCAGGCAACTGGGTTTTCACGTATTCCGCCGCCGCCTGGAAAACGAAGGAGAGATTTTAGATAGCATTAAAATTCAACACACTTATGATATTATAATATTCTATTCTCGATCACACTCTAATATGGGCATAACACTCATGAGTTGCGGTGCCAAGACTGGAGTGCGAATAAGTGTCATTTTTAGGAACAAATTAACACCTCCGGTTTAGTGAAAACGCAGTGGTGATGCCAAAGAGGGTCAGCATGAAAACAGCCAGACTTAAAATGACAGGGTAACTGCCATTTCATCAGTACACTTCAATCAGACATACTTTAATATGAGAGCACTAGAATTATTTGCAGCTTCTATGCCAACATTTTCCACGGTTGTCATACAGTTCTGTTTCTCATCTCTTCTGACCCTGTAGAGCTTTCTAATAGCGTGACCTTTGTTTAGCGCAGACATGAATAAATCAGCAGATGCGCTGAAAGCGATAGCAGGATGAAAAGTGCACCAGCAGCCGATTACCATCGCTCTTCCCGCCCCGCATCAAGCAGAGCTGAAGAAACTCTAACTGCTGACCACCCTGCCAGAGAGATAACGCCCTGCGGCTTTTTCCACTCTCGGTCCCCCTGCCGTTCAAGGCCTTGCTTTATGAAGTGAACAGATCAGTACGGATCAGTCAGTGCCATCTCATGTGGCATCGCTCCTCTTTCTTCATTTGCACATATAGAGCTGATCTCCATCTCTCTCATCCTTTTCTCACACTCCCTCTCCTCAGACACTACTGCTATGTGACCTTCTGACTCTCATAAGGCTCTCTGTCATGGGAAATAATAAACATGTAATAGTCACTTATGAAGATGTAACTGGCCCTAATATAAAAGGTTTATATAATATACCCTCATGATCTATTAACAGTGTAAATACTATTTAATTTTAATGGTTAACCGCTAGAACACATATTTTGGGTATGTTATATGATTTTGATTTCTCTTAAATATTATCTTTTGGTTCTTTTTCTTTCTTTTTCTTCATAAACTTGTTACTAGGTTTTACTTACATATTTTAAAAATAGAATTACAACATTAAATACAAAAGTATCTGGTTAAAATTCTTCTCAAACGTACGTAATTCAATACCTGCACCGATATTGACTTTACTGGGCCGATGCGATAACTGATTATTGGACCTTTGCTGTGACTGATACCAATATTCCTTTCTCTATTTAGTTCACGTTATAATCCATAAATGAACTGCTGTTACAAACTGGATCAGTAATTCATTTTACATCATATATAATTCAGGTAAATCACACGTGAGGATTACTGTAAAACTGGTTTTGTTCCATATTATTTTCTAACCTTCCTTTAAAGAGATAAGGATCTTTTTTTTTACTATCAAATTGATACAGACAGCAACTTTCAGGTATCCTAGTTGTAGTACGGAATATCCATGCGGATAGATGAGAGCAGCCTGTTCAAAGTAAGTGCACTGCTCTTCAACGATCTGACCTCACAATGGTGTTAACAGTTGGCGTGAAGAACAAAGTGCTACCAAGGAAGTGCTGAGGAGCGAGTGCAAATCAGTGGAATCGTGTGCCAGTGTGTGGGTGGGAGCAGAGCGAGAGGTTGTGGGACAAGGTTGTAGATAAGGCTGTGTGTGTGTGTGTGTGTGTGTGTGTGTGTGTGTGTGTGTGTGTGTGTGTGTGTGTCTGTCTGTCTGTAAGTGAGAGAGTTGTCAGCGGGGTGGTGATTAGAGTGCAGATAGTTTAGATAGCTCCCCTGGCTCAGAGACGTCTTTATACCCTGCCAGAGCAGGAAGCGCCGAGCGTCGCCAGAATGTATAAAATTCTGCTCCAGCCTCAAGATCTTCATCTGGCTGGGAACCTACAAAGCCAGACACCCCTCCTATCTCACGTTCTCTGCCCGCCGATTTTATCAGGCCAAATCCATTTTCTAGTAGAAATATTGAAAGACGCAGTGGACACACCTTGGGCTCCCAGCTCAGACGCTTTAAGCCAAGTCCAGCCCTCGTTCCTGAGCGTACACACACAGCACTGTTTAGCTCGACGTTTTGACATTAAAATGTTTGCTTAGCTTGACCTGAATACAAATCCCGACAGGGCTTTCCTCCTGAATTGTTGGCCACATGCAGCCACGATTGAATGTGCTGATGGAGGGGAGGACAGCTGGGAGATCATCCCATGATGATGGAATAGCGACCACTACAAAGCCCTGTAATGGAACCAAGTCCAATCCAGGGCATGGCTGTTCTCTGGGATATGTTCCAGATTATCCCACATTCCTGAACTTAATTAATTAAAGAATTCAGCACTTGACAGAACCCAATCTACTCTTATGTTCAAGAATAATATTTATTCGTAAAATCTAAACACAGACCATACTTAATGCTGACTTCCAGCTGAATTTCTGATGGAAATGAAAAAAGCACTACATAAAAAAATCTTAAATGGCAAAAACAGAACTGCAGCTCCTTTTTAAGAATGTTGCAGTTTCCACTTTTTTGTTGCAGTTTTTCTTTTCTGTGTTGGACAATTATCCACATGTGCAATATTTAATATTTTAATTTATAACAAATTCCTCTTAAAAATCCTTTTCTCCAGTGCCTTTTGAGTGTGTTTCTGCTCCCAAACTGCAGTCAAAAAGTTTTGCTTGATGCAAATTTTCAGAAAGCCTGCACATGTAATTTTCCATCATCTTTTTCATGAGGAACTGTTTTTCGAATGTCTTATCGCTGATCTCTGTTTTAGAGTGGAACCTTGTATTAGTTTGGCAGCTGTGTAATATGGAGAGTCGAGGCTATGAATCACACAGAAACCATTTCAGTTAGCAAATGCAAACAAATGAACTTGTCTGAAAATCTAAACAACTGAAGGGGATAAAAAGGACAGAATGGGTCACATAGACCATGTAGGTGCACACATTTTAACAGTTAATGTAATTAACACATGTAGTTAGATCACATAATGCGGATACTGGCTAAGTAATTGTGCTCTGCACAGAAAAATGAATATAGATGAGCAACTTGCTAAACGCAGAAAAGATCGAATGGTGAAAGAGGATTTGTTACAAAAATAACCCTGACTAGCAACTGCAACAATCTGATACTTGATCCAAGTTCCGCTCCACTGACCTTGATCTGACTGTAGTTGCCATTTGACTCAGTCATGTCAGAGAGGAAGCAAATGAAGTGAGGAGGAAATTAAGCATCCTGTTCTTTTCCCTTTGTAACACTAATACAAATCATCTGTTTTTATGTCAGAGCAGCAAAACGTAAACTTTTGATTGAACATCTGTCTCTAGTCCTAACCATAAAACAACTCTAAAGCATGATATAACCCTATCAAAACCCTACCCCAAACCTGCCCCAGCCATAACTCTCATTTACCCCCACCCTACCCCTAAACCTGCTGCTGCCCTTATCCCTTAACTCTGTCCTATTCCTATTACAATCCTAAAGCCCCGTTCACACATACACGGTTGCGCCCGAGTTAACCGAGATTTTGCTTACCGAAACTTCCGCAGTGTATCC
>JAVSBU010000064.1:1235345-1247308 GCA_033118015.1 Loricariichthys derbyi | reverse complement strand
GAGAGGACATGGAAGTAGTTGGTGTGAGGACAGAGGATGCAGAGGACAGAGTGAGATGGAGGAGGATGACTCGCTGTTGTGACCCCTGGAAAGGGAAAAGCCGAAAGAAGAAGCGCAAGTAAAAAGAAAGTAAATAAATCACCAGTGTGCCTTGGATGAAATGCCTATCCATTGTAGGGCCACCAAGGGTCTCTGTGGCAGAGCAGGGGACAATCACTTGACCCACCCAGCAATAGCCAATTGCTATGTGACATGTAACCAGACCCACGTCACTAACACACTAGACCACTGCCCCATCCCAAGCTGCCACAATAGCTTCATATACTCACAGGAAAAAAGTCATGTGTGACTGAAACATCCCTAATAGCATCTAATACCCCCACGAGCACAAATAACACCTGTGATTCAATGCAGGCAATATCAATATCAATATCAATATCAATAGTGCACCAAAGAATTGAGCAGGTCAGACAAAATCCCTGGCGTTTCAAGAAGACTCTCCTCTGGGGATTTTGTGGGCCAGTCCAGATGCATGGCTGCTCCTGAATGTTCATCATGCCATTCAGTCGCATTCGCAGCCCTGTGAATGCGAGAACTGTCATCTTGGAATACAGGGATAGGAATGTTATGTTCCTTGTCATGAGGGGGCAAAAGGCAAAAGCTAGTTATCCAGCAGCTCACTGAAGGCAGAAACAAGATTCAGTCAATCATGAACAGTCCAATTTTTGTGCATTTTTGTGCCATGAAACAATCCGACACTGTCCATCAGTTTACATTTACGTCATTTAGCAGACACCCTTATCCAGAGCAACTTACAACAGATCTTACAATTCAGGTAATTGTGGGTTAAGGGGCTTACTCAAGAACCCAACAGTGGCAGAGGTTGGATTTGAACCCTGGACCTTCTGGTTCATAGTCCAGTACCTTAACCACTAAGCAACCACAGTCCCACAGTTTAGTCTTTTGTTCCCAATGTTGATGATTTGCCATCTTACTACTGTTCCAGGCTGTTCAGGACAGACACACCTATAGCAACCAATCAAGATCGGAATCTAGAAGTGACTACAGCCCAAACATGCAAATCAGCATTGTGGCCTTCGTTAGTCTGATGTGGACACTCACTTCAAGGCTGAACAAAACACTAAAGCCCCACAAACTTTTCTTTAAAATGTAAAACACTAAATCCTATAGTATAAGCACGCTTTTTACTTTTTCAGAACAACGGACAAGTGTTGCAATTTTATAACACAATCCCAAAGAGCATTTTTATCATCAAATATTGCATCAAACACTAAACACACTTTGTTTGAAGCCCTTAATTAATTGATTAATACATTACTGAAATGGAACATACTTGAGGAATGTTATGTGGTTATTGATTATACAGGGTACAAACCTTTCAGACCCAGTGGATAAAGGATAGAACAGGTACTGCTTCAACATGCATGTGAACTGGTTACTTACAGGCAAGACCATACAATGAATCATCTGCATTTAAAAAGGCATCATTACCCCGAGGCTACATGAATAATTCACTTAATCGAGGTAGTTCACTGAAGGAGGCAAAAAAGAGACACACATAAGATATTGTGTTTGTATAAAAGATATTTACTTCAATTATCACACCTAGGGTGCTAGTGAATAATAATAATCATAATAACAATAATAATACATTGTGAAGTTTTCTTACAGTGATATTGCTTTTCCATATTGTATAAGGGACTGTCTTACAGTGCTGAGAACAAATAGACTACATGACACACTAAAAATATGGAAAGGAAAACAAGGAAACCAAAGCCCAAACCCAACACAAATGACCTGGAACAGTTTGGTAGTGAAGTGACGGAGGTTAGAAGCCATGTTACCTTTCATCATGCAGACTTAAGTGACAAGGTCATAATAAAACACACAGGTCATTCAGGGCAGTGTTAAACTTGGGGATGCAAACCACAACATATGTTTTAGCGGGTGTAATATATGGTAAAGACCTGGTGTAGGTTACACAAAGGCATCATGATGGGTGTTTTCTTTCGCAAAATCAATCTATTAGGTTGGCAGCATACCAGCAAACTATCAGGATAACACTCAAAATAAAATCACTTAAAAGCTGAGTAAAACCAAAAGCCACTAGGCAGCACAGCGCTAACCAAACACATCCAAACAAGAAAATACCAGCTGAGCCCAATACAGTATAGACTAGTCAGTTTGGAGCTGGGGTGTGTGCCAACCTGTAGTCAAACTAAGTGTTGCATAGTGTTCCAACACCCTCACCTGGGTACACAACACACAACTATGGGTATTTAGTGAAAACTTGCAAATGAATGATACTAGGAGCTGCTCAAAATGGCCTTGTACAGGTTAAGGGTCAATGACTAGTTGAAATATGTCAGGCGGTGCAATTATATTAATCATACAGACAGATAATGGGAATTAGAAAACAAGGTATAATTCTAAAATGGCTTTGCGTTATTTTACATTAAGTTGAAATATGGAAAGCAGGACAGCTTCAACATGTGCCGTCTGTAAATTTGTACTTCATTAGGCAAACTGGTGTGGGTCACTACTGTTCTGATTTGTATTCTTTTAATACAGTTAGATTTTAAAAGCATACATTTAAAAAGTGCCAGGTATAAACTAATGGAGTGCACAGAGATTCATATAAACCCTTCCTAAACAGCACACTTGGTTCACCTCTTACAGTTTGGTGACATAATGGTCCAGTTGAGATCATCGGTGTACTACAAGCTCAATTTCAGCTTGGTTTGATCTGCAGTCGAGAACAAATACTGCTCCCTGACCCGCTTCAACTGTGTGAAAGGAGGAAACCAGACCAGGGTTTGAAGAAGCCTTATGAACAGACAGAACCAGAACTCTTGTGTTCAGTCTGTTGAGCCACTCTGGTTCATATAATGCTTCTGGCAAATTGACAATTCCTCAGGTATAGGGGAATGGGTCTGTGGTAACCAGACCAAGGGTACCACATTACAGAAAAGACACGTCTAGCACAAAACAACAAAAATGCTCCCTTATTTTAATATGTTCTGTTTGCAAGACAATGGAACTGGAAATCTGTGTATTACATTAAATGCCCCACCTGACATTTTCAATCTGGTAAAATCAATATTTAAGAATGAATATAATCTCTACTAGTATTATTTTTTAGAAACATTCTGAAAATTGTGTCATTGACCCTTTTAAAAAAGTTGACATGGAGCATGACAGTGAAACACAGATTAGGTCTGCTCGTTAAGATCTATAAATCATCCGACTGTGTCTCAGTGAAAACTTCAATGTGAAGTTCAATAAAAGGACCACAAACTACAAAAAGCTATGAGGGAGAGGGAAAGAGAGATAGGGAGGAAATAATGCCAAACAACCCCATCCCCCATTATGCTCCATTTGGCATTAACTTTTGATCCATTTCCACCCACCTATAAAGGAGGGTCTTCAAAGAGTTACCATATCATGATCTGATAAAGTTTGTACATCTTAATACAGTTATTATACACATTATAGAAAGTTTTTTTTGGACTGTGTGCACGTTAAACCCGTTCGTAGTGAGTGCTTATTAAACACCAGTGAACATAAAAAAAGTTCTGTGAAAATAATAATAATAATAATAATAATAACAACATACGAGGGTTTTGAGGCCTCTGGCACTTTAAGGTTGTGAGTGGGTATGGCCCAAACTTCCCCAACCCTTCGTTTTAATCCCACACACCCTGATAACAAAGTAGTGTCCTGGCTTTAAGAAGCTGATACACTCTTTTAAAAAATGACTACAAATCTGGCAGGTGTCAAAATGATCTGAGATGAGGTGCAAAAAACAGCCAATAGGTAGAGTTCTGTTATTTTCCCCTCATCTTTTCGTAAGTACAGATGACCTTAATCTGAAATGGATGGAAAAAACCCATCTGTAACCCAGTATACATGAGCCGAATACAATGACGACAACATAAATCAATGTCACATGAAACTTCGTCTTAACTTCAATGTCAAACGTCATTTCTCAATCAGTGGAGAAATTATGATGGATCCAGTTAGCAGCAGACTACGTTTCCCATCAATCATATAATTAGCAATGAGCACAATCCCTAAATTATATAATTAAAAAAAAGATAAAACCTGTGTTTAATAGACAAAAAGTAATGGGTCGTTTTCTTAATGAGTTAATCCACTAGACACAAAATTTGACGGCAGGAAACATCTTAAGTCAACGTGATATTAGTTCTAAAGCTTATTCTTACTAGAACTGTGAGCAAATCATTTGCCCACCATCTCACTAATGCTGTCAGTGAACAAATGAGCGAGAGAAATAAAAAATAAAAGAATATTACATGAACTCACACTGACTGTAGTCCAGCTCATTCATGTGAATCTCAGTGATTCAGAGTCTGTTCAGAAGAATCAACTTCATAATGCTTTAAAATTCACCAAGTACAAAACTGAGGCGTTTGTCCTGATAGAGAGCAGTGTTTGTCCTGTTCACCCATAAATGAGCTACATAGATTAGAATGTCTCAGTAAAATCTGTAAATCTGTGCATTACGTTGTGAATCTGAGTTAATTCCATGTTTCCTTTATTTAGACAAATTGGAATGACCATCATCTGTCATCCTTAAGCAGCAGCTACACCTGGTTGTGTGGGACTGATGAGCATTCAGCAGCTTTGCATTACAAATGAAATTGTGTCAGCATATTTGTTTGCAATTTGTCATGTGAATTTGTTTCACTAACCAACAGCAGGTCAGTAGGAAAATGGCGTACGAAGGGGCGAAGTCATAACGTGACTAATAATCTATATAATATAGACATGGTACATACAGTCAGGAGGCTGAAATAGATGCGTTTCATAATGACACCATTTTATTTTGGCCCCTGAGTTAATTTTGAAAAGTGTTTAATTAGATTTACAACGCAAAGCAAAAAAAATAAATAAATAAACAAAAAAAAAATATCACTCTGGACTTTGTCTACTATGATCACGCCCACTTTGCAAACAGATGAGAAGAGGTGTGACTGCAGCTTAAGGGAAAACAGCTCCCACCCGAGTTGTGACACAAACATTTTCATCACTTTATAAAGACATTGTGAGTTTATTGCTCTGTGACTGGGAGAGATGGCTTTCATGTTTAATACTAAAGTGATACTTGGGCACAGTGAGCTCATGTGAAGAAGGGGCAGCTAGCTTAGTGCCTTCTCCAGGTGGGTTAATCTACCCAAACAGTCGTGTGGATTACAGTAAACCTTTGGCCTCCTCTCAGATTGCTGGCCATTATGTGATAGAGGGGAGTGACAATGACTAAAATAAGAGAACAATGTGTCAGACTCCACAAAAATATAAATACGGTGATAAATGTAATCCAGGTCCACGCTCAAATTTAAATTAATTAAAATTATATCCCCTAATAAAAAGAAATCCACCTCAGACCTTTTTTCCCCCCTCAAAATTATGTGAAAATGACAAGCATCAGATCCTAAAATGCTTATCTTTCATTTAAAAAACAATTTAATTACTTACAAGAAATCTCATTACTTACACAAAGTAAATTAATTTTCAAAGTAAGTTAGTTCGGGACTTCATTTAAAATTAATGAATTATATTACTTGCTAGCCTGAGCTGACATGGAAACGAAGATACAAAATTAACTGGCAGGAGGTGGAGAGGAACTAAAAAAAAAAAAAAAAAAAAATTACTTGACCTGATAGATGCACTTGCATGAACGCAATAACCCGTTTTAGTACAGTATTTGGTTTCTTTGAAAATATTTGATGCAAAGGATTTCCTTCAGAAATATGAAACAGCAGATGAAACCGAAATCATGGTTCGAGTTCTTCATCAATATTGTGTAACAGAAACGCAAGAAACTAAAGCAGGACAGTGAAACACAAAAGCCTCGGATAAAACATCAACTTCAAATGGGTCTGTTCAAGTCATCCTCAACTCAGTGTTTTCATCAGTGTATGATTAAGTGCTAATAAGCACAAGAAAATAAAGAAAAACATCTTCCACTGACCAGTCAGTACATAACAGCGACACTCCATATGCCGAATGGTACAAAAAGAACAACTAAAAATGAGATCCATGTTAAATTAAACCACATATCATTCAGTAAAAGCAACCATTCTTGCTATATGCAGCTAATCTGCTTGGAGGATTTTATCAAACATCTAAAACCCCCATATAAAAACAAAGGTACATGTAGGTCATTGATAATGATCCTGTCGTGGCTGGTGATCTGCAGGGTGTACAAAAAGAGATACGAGGTACCAAAAACTGGTTTAAGGAGAAGAGGAGGACTTGGTCGATCAGTCACATGTATATAGAAAAAGTGTACGTTCAAGAACTGAGGATACCAACACCCTCTAGATAAAGATCAGGGTTAAGATGTTCAGGTTCTTCACTTTAATAACAGTTTCTAATATTGGAATGTTAATCAGGTCATTGTGGAGTAAATTAACACAAATAACATTCCTAAGTGTTGGTTTCTTATACTAATGACTGATCTATTAGATACAGACCAATATACTTGTGTGTTATGAACGTTGGAATCAGTTAAAAAAACATACAGTTAATAATCAAATATAGGTAATAACATGCAGGGAAGGCACTCCGCATATCGTTTAGCAAATATGGCACAGTTCAGCATTCAGACCAAGTACCTTGATTAAAATATGTGGTTTTGGTCCCATTATAGACTCAGAGAAAAACTGTGCTTTCATAATTTAGAATTGAACTAACGGGGGAAGTACATACTTCAGAAGTGCTTCAGGTTTGCATTTAATCTGGGATGAAAAGCACTTGCAATTCTGACATTAACTACATGGAACTTTCAAGGCAGTGATTTGTGGGCATGGCCCAGGAGCGCACTTGGGACACACCAAGGTTTGTAACCTCATTCAGAAGTTTTATTTTATAATCCCAGTATGAGAGGTAATTGAATTACCACAGTACAATTTAACATGAACTTAGTGATGAAGCACTAGGTGCAGGAAGAAGGCCAGGTCAGCGTTCACGCTCGGCAGTGGGGACAGTGAGCCTTTGACTCCACAAACCTAGGAAAATGGGGCTTTAAAAATCACAACATGCCGCTTTAAGTGCTAGACAAAATGTAAAGCGCTGGATAGGGCAGAATAATCTCAACGGCAGTTACACCTGTTTCTTTAATTATGATCTTGTGCTTATAATTGGTTGTCTAAGGCCAAAAAACCCTCAATATATTTAGACCTCGATGTGTCACTTTGCTTAAACTTCAGTCATTTTATCATGAGATATAAAATAGTATAAATATATGCAATATATAAACAAAAACAGCTCAGCTATGGCTAAACTGATACTTATTTGAACACACTTTTGCTTTAGAATGCAAAAGTACAAAACAGATAATTTCTTCTAATTCTCTCAGCCCTAAGCCAATTTCCTTAATGTTTAGGAAAATTTCAGCTACAAAGTGTCCACATGAGACAATCCCACATGCCATATGCTGTATTTCAGGATATCCTAGAACACTCAGATATGTTATCACTTGATATGTAATTGCTAACAGAATGTTGATATCTTCACATAATTGGCCATTCTTTGATGAAATATTTACCCAGTACCTACAAATTTCTTGGAATTTTAGTAGAAAAAGTAGCGTCACTTTGGATATCTTTTCGGCCGTTTTTAGCGTGTCAAGACGCCGACAACACATGAATATTGTGACTGAGGGCCATTGTATGGGCTTAGAAGAAAAGCATGATTAATTTATAAAGGACATACTTGTATCGATGTTCAATAACATATCTGACAGCCAGCAATACAGGCTCATGATTTGAATTATTTCTCAAATTTTTTTGAACGTTTGAATTATTTATTATTCCGATTTACATGGATATTTTTATTATGTTTTCATATTACATGATTTTAGTTGGAATTGAGAGCTAAAGCTGATTATCATTTAATTTGTGGGATCTTTTGCACTCTTAACAGCTGAACTTCTCACACTATGTAGTAAAACTCGTGTACTCAGACATAAAACCAAAGTCCAACACCAAAATATACACAGTAGTTTATGTATCCTGAATTTAAAAGTGAAAACGTATTTCTTTATAAACAGTACATTTTGATGCAGTGCTGATTTTTCTATCTCCTCCCAAACTGGATCACTCGATCCTTACCACACATCGATGCTACCATTACCACTGGAAAGACTACATTCCTTCTAGAGTTATAAACTGAAAATATGAGATGTCAAAACGTTCACAAAAAGTGAGCACTAGGTTCTAACGGTTAATATGTTAGGCTTTCTGAAAATTAGTATCTAATCAGTTCATTGTAAGCACGTTGTGCAGGCTTATTCTTCTTTTTGGAATTGTAGATGTTATGCCATACTTCTAAAACAGGTTATCATACTTTGGATTGTTCATGCTCTTAAATTTATGTAATGTGAATGACCACCAAGTCCTCCTTTTTGTTTTAACTGAAGTAGTCAAAATTAATTTGGACTACTGTTAATAAATGCACAAAAAACAAGCTGTGCCATCCACAGTCACACCATAGCAAACCATCGATCACAGCCAGCACCACTCTAGCCAATGACAGACCTGCTCTCAGCACACAAAGATCACATAATAATGACCTGGAGTGTCCATACTTTCTGCACCGCACAGATATAAACGCCAGTGTACACAGGGCCTGAGAGGTACGAAACACGCTCGCCATCACACAATAAAGAAAAACAGGAGTAAATGGCAAAGAAAAATGGATATCCTGTGTCAAAAGACATTAATATATCACAGGATATCAAGACAAACACTTCGTACTACATGAGAGCAACAAAATAAATCAACAACTCAAACGATAAAGGTGAACAGCTTTAAAAAGTTAAATGCCATTGTGATCATTTTATAATTAAAATGCAATATAAACGAGTTAAAATAATCTGTAGAATTAATTAATATACAACGTATGAGAACTACGACTTGTAAATATAAACCCAATACTGCCGGCAGTCTATCAGTCTAGAATAAAAAAAATGTAACATGCCCTCTTACACAATAAAAACAAACCAAACAGGATTCAAATAAATTCTGAACGTGAAAATGTGAAAACAAAACACCTATAAATACACCAAACAAAACTGCAACTATATATGATGCTTTAGGGTACGGCATATCAGAGAATTAAAAAAAATCCATTACTTCATCATTAGAAGCCTAGGGACGATGATGAGAACAGCTTATGAGAAAGAAAGGAAAGGTGGCAGTGTGCTCTCACCACGCACATCAGTATGTACAATCCATCCATCTCATACACAACTGGAGGGAAAATCAGATTCACACTCAAACTCTCTTCTGCTCACATATACACTTTTACAAGGGAGGCAGTGGACTGGCAGGCACTGAGCTTGTTTCTAATGTAGGGAGGGGTTCTCACAAGGTACCTCGAGTTAAACAGCCTATAGGACTTGGGAACAGATGCCTTCTACCATCATTCTACTTTATTTCAGCATTGTAAGTATGTATTGCATGAGTTGCTGCACATGATTAGAACAATCATGATAGAAATTGCTGTGCCAAGTTGGCAAAGGGAAACAAAGGAGAATGGGAAGCAATATCCCAGCCTTCCTGAATTTATATTCCTGGTCATAATTTATAAGTGGATGAGTGAGCTACAACAGCCATTCTTTTAAGGCTTACAGCCCTGTTTTCCTCTTTCCTTCATTTGTCCATCTCTGACTTTTTTCCCATCTCTTTTGGCTTTTATCAACATATTAATGGGCACTGATTTACAAATATAAATTCTATAATCAAAGAAGCAAACAATTAGAGAAATCCAAGGCATGGCATCACATTCCCAGGCCCTATAAATTGCAGTTACCAGTGCAAAGTGACTAGCTGGGGGCAGGGCATCATTTGGCTGGGGCACGTTAAGTAAGAGACATGCATTTTGTACGAATACTTTGGTATCACATACTTGGTGTTGTGTGCTTAGTTAAAATGCTGTCAAATGTAACAGAAGTTTTACATCTATAACTCTGCACTGGGTTCCATTTAGAGGAAGGAAATCCAATTTTAAATGGGCTCCAAACAAGGACATCTTTCCACAATTAAATCAAGTCATCATGAGGATGAGACTCATCACAAATTTACGCTAACCAAAACACACAGGACACACGCCTGTTGTAATATGAGCACAAAGAAAGGTGGAGTGTAAGGGTTTTAAAGTGAACTGTGCATCCCTTGGCGACATCAAGAGGGCAAACAGGAACCCCCACCCCAAAGATCAAACAGTACCACTTCAATCTACAGTACAAGACAACCCACAATCCCCTGCTCCTTGACCCCATTCCTGCAGAGACATTTCTAATTTTAAAAGCAGGCACGTGCTTAGTCATTTTTCTTCTTAATCTAAGTGTTCCCACTGTTTTGTCTTTTTTCCATTTTCTAAAACAGCGGGGATATAAAAATTTGGCGTTAACCGTGCAGGCCTGTTAAAGCTGTGATGTCAATGTGCACTATAAGAGCTCTACATGACAAAAAAACTACTACATCAGCTACCACGATATATTCTTTTTTGTCTAATCCTCGAGTCTTTTTTTAAATGTATAAAATTATGAATTAGAGTGATTTTTCTTGAAGTTTGAAAACACTTTAGGTCAATTCCCTCTAGCAAAAAATGTGTTTTGTGTCATCCTTTAGAGTCAATAGACTGTGCAATCTCTTAGTGGCAACCGAATTGTTGTATATAAAACTGTGTTCTTCATCAGAGGACACTCTGATAGTAAAAAAGGTGAATAAAGAAATGCAAGATGCCATTAAATGGCTGGTGTGGAGACAAGACAGGAAAAACGAAGATATGAAGGTTAATGTCCTTCCAATTTCCTTCAGTAACTGCTATGCTTAAACTTGGTTTAGTTTTAACTCTGTCTTGATCCTCTTACCTTTCTTCTAAATATATTGTTGATTAAAAATTGATGCATGCGCATGGTTTAAAAAAGGCAGACACGAAGCGTAACAGTAACTGAAATGGACAGCGTAAGGAATCGGCAATGGGAGTTGTGAGTCCATGAGGTGAGCACACTGATGCTCTCGTTGAAGTGTGCCCCTGAAAGAAGAGCCCTAGCAGAGAGAGGGGTTGCAGTGTCATGGCCAGAGGGTGGCTAAGTGCTTTTTCTCAGTAATCTGAAACATCTTCGTTTTCATTCCAAAACAAACGCCACTACTGCACATCATCTCTTCTCTCATCTCTTCAACAATGAAGTCTGTATGGCTGCTCGACTTTGGCTGTGCCCTTGGGAGCGAAGCTTCACTGGGTCAGATCGGCTAAAGGCGTAGTGGGGAGTACGTGTGTGTGTTTGTGAGAATGTATGGATCAGAACGAGGATTCAAAACTCCCATTCAGATGGTTCTTCTTTGCTGGCGGCTTTCTCCAGCCTGTGAATGATATTATTGAGGTTGGCTGCTTTCTTCTTTCGTAGGCTGTTATCTTTGGGGTTGCGGGAGAATCCAAAAAGACCCAAACCCGTTGTCCCACCCTGTTGGCCACTGGTGCCTGGCCCATCTGCGACTGAGGTAGCGGGTTCTTTCGAGGTGGGTGAGTTAGATGGAGTGGGTTCCTTGGGCATGTCTTCTGGAAAGGACACAGGCTTTTCGTCTGAGTTGGCATCAGGTCGTCCCTCAGCTGTGCCATCCGAATCTGTGCCATCACAACTGTCAACTACTTTTCCTGACTGCACTGAGGGGGAGCCACCCTCACCTGGTGGGGCAGAGCCCGTACCCGCTGCCTGAATTTCCTCTATAAAGAGCTCACGGCGAATACGAGATCTGGAGAGAGAGAGAGGATGAGAGAAAGCAAACCAATAAATCATTTGCATTTTATTAAAGTAGGACGGATTCATAGATCTACAGTGGGTACGGAAAGTATTCAGACCCCTTTAAATTTTTCACTCTGTTTCATAGCAGCCATTTGCTAAAATCAAA
>JAVSBU010000064.1:1172957-1193582 GCA_033118015.1 Loricariichthys derbyi | reverse complement strand
GTCTTCTACATGCTTTGCAAGTGGGAAAACCTTAAAAATCAGCAGTGTATCAAATACTTGTTCTCCCCACTGTATGTGAAATGCAGTCTGCTGGTTTACTGCGTGACATGCCTTTGGATCTGTTTTAGACATATTTTGTTCTATGGAGTCCATTTGCTGGTATGTGGTACTCCCCCTCAGTCTAGAGGTCATGCATGCAGCAGTGCTGATGTCGTGAGACTCAGGAATTGGGCCAACTAAATATGTAGCGGGGGGGGGAAGATCACACAATGCCTGGCACCAGCGAGACCTGAATTAATCAGGATGTTATGGTTATTTACATAAAGCTTAGTTTTAATTGTATAGCTGTCTCAGTTGCTTGCATGCCCATCAGTAAATAGTCGACTGTTGGACCACAATGCGATCATGTAAATAAGCACTCAAAAACACAATTCAATTGCTGATGTTTTAATCAACCTAAACTTTTTCTTAAGGTGGTTTTATTTGGTTAGACCTAAACTTATGAAAATATCACAGATGAGAAGCAACAGTTTCTCCACTTTTAAGGATGGACGGAATCTCTTATTGATATAAGGCAATAAATTATATGAAATTTATCCTAGTTGTGAGGAAAGTCTGTGACATACGATAGGTGTTCCTTATTGTGGGTGTCATGTTATAGGTGTGTCACTCTCTTGTATATAAACATTGAAAAGTGTGGGCATTCACCAAGACCTCGTTTGACAGGTTGCATGTGTTTGTATGACAGGGGCATGAAGGTGATTGAGAACCGTGCCCTGAAGGATGAGGAGAAAATGGAGCTACAGGAGGTCCAACTGAAGGAAGCCAAGCACATCGCTGAGGAGGCTGACCGCAAATATGAGGAGGTGAACCCCACACACATCGACGTACACACAACCTTTTTTCGTTCCGTTGTCTAACTTTGTGTGTGTGTGTTTGTATTCGCAGGTGGCTCGTAAGCTTGTAATCATTGAAGGTGATTTGGAGCGCACAGAAGAGAGAGCAGAAATTGCTGAAGCGTGAGTCAAGGCTTTCAGGCATTACACACGATTGCACACAGCAGTAGTTCTCGATGACAAAACAGCTCATACCGTAGGCACCCGGATGCCCTGACAGTTTTTTTTTTTTTTTTTTTTTAAAGCAGTGAGCTGTGACTGAGACCTATATCTTAATCTGGCAGCCTGTAGTTTAGTTCCCTTTTAGGAGCAACACATGAACCTGCAATTAACATCTGCATCACTGCCGTCATGTAACCTGTTTAAAGCTAAGAGGCGTTTTATTATGCAATGCCTGTAGCCTTGGAGTTCAAAGCCTAATTGCATGTTTTGGCACACTTGAATCAAAAGTAACACTACCACTATATCACTGGGCTTAAAAAGCACATCAATTCTCTGAAAGTCGGCTCATCTGTAGCACATATTTGAGGACTAGAACTGTTTTTTTTTCAGTTCTGTACTGAGAAACCCTGTTGACAGATCGTGATTATAGTGGAAGACTAAGAGCTGTATTTTACCAGTATGGTTGACTATTTAGGTTTTTTTGAGTTTGCTTATCAGTTCTGGTCCTTGATGATGGTGATTTAAAAAAGATGCCAAATATTTACATCTACATAATATCTTAAGTTTTGTTTTGACTGTGGTCCATGAATTTTTGCCTTTGTGTTATCGTACTTATGGTTGTAGCATTGTCAGCAGTGACAGGCACAACCTCAAGTGTTTTAAAACTTGTCTATATATATTTTTGGGGGGGGGCACCAATAATTGGTCTTTCAGACGGCATGTATAGTTCATGTACTTCGTAAGAAGTCTAGTTGATTAGTAAATCATATACCCATTCCTGAAATGCAGGAATGGATGTTTATTATTAAATGAAGTTGATCAGAGAACATGAAACATCTTTGGTTCATCCTGTCTGCAGTGAAAGAAGTTTCAAAGCACATGCGAGACAAACTGTTGTTTTCTTAAATTATTGACCCTATCCCCACCTTTTATGATTGGGGTTGTACATTTTAGTGCAAGTTATTTTGGACTTAAAGTCCAAGCAATTGTGGATAAAGTGCTTTGCTAAAGCTTTTGTCAACAGTTTTATTTAAGACCGCTTGTATATAATGGCACATTTTTGCTTTTTTAATCCTTTTGGACTCGTCTTAACTCTTTCAAATATTTTTTGACCATACAAGTGCTCTTAGTCCTCCATTATTATCAAGTTTCAACACGTATAGCGTCTTCTTATTCAAGTATGTTAGTTACGTCAGTAATCACTCCAGTTGCTACAGCTCTAATAGCTAGAGATTAAAATGCCCAAACTTATTTAAATACAAATTGTACCTCTGCAGTGTATATATTTCAGCAAAAATAGAATGGTTCCCTCATATTGTAGGCCTCATAAGTGAGAATGCCATATCATGACCGTGTTACCTGTGCTTACTCCTTTCTCCACCTTTGTGTCTATTACGTGCATGTTCCAAAACTTCCGCGTCAAAACCCACCTGCCCATCTCTTCCTGCATGCGCTTTGGCCCATCCATTCACCCCCTTCCTTTTCCAACCCACCAAAAACAGCAATAGACGTCGATTGGAGGAACAGCTGAGGGGTTACGACCAAACACTGAAGAGCCTGCAGGCTGCTGAGGACAAGGTACTGGCCCAGTTCTGTTTCCCAGTGGGTTCCTCATACAGGCCCTGGGGGTTGTGCAAATGTGGGCCTCGGCTCTTTAGTGGGCAGCCCATGCCTGGTTTTTGTGTAGAATTTAGGGCCATTCAGGCTGAGCTAGGCAAAGGGGCCTCTTTAAAAATCGATGGTTACAGTAATGGGCAGGTGTTTGAAATCGCTCCTTGGCTCCCTGACTGATCCAGCTGCTTTCTCACCCTTGTCCTTCTATCCATCCACATCTTCCTCATTCATTCTTTCTTCCATTTTCTACTTGGCTAAGTGAATGATCTGTGTGCTCGATGCATGACCTCCATTTATACTTTCGTTGCATGAGCTTGATTTTTATCCATATCTCAACAAATTTCCCACATCAGTACCCACTGCTGTCCTGCCTCCACATTAGATATGATCTTTTGGCCCAACTAGGTTAAGGATTTCAATAAAACATTGCTTATTACACCCAGATCATGCACTAGCAATCCAGTGGTTTATTTATTTTTTTGGTGTATGTGTTGGTTGTAAATCTCTGTTTTGTTTCCCCTCAACCATCTGTACTCTGTACACCTTCCCCCCCCCCCCAATTTTATTCAACCCTATCTTAACTTTGTCACACTGTCCTCTCACCCTACGTCCATTTCCTTTTTCAAACACCGAAATGCGAAACAAAAAACTACAGCAAATGTGCGGAGTTGGAGGAGGAGCTGAGAAATGTCACCAATACCTTAAAGTCCTTGGAGGCCCAGACTGAGAAGGTAGGAAAGGAATGGTTGTGGAGATAAAATGGTTGTGGTGGGATTGGATGGGATGAATTCAGGAATTCTGCTGGCTGTGAGCTTTCCACAGTTATCCCAAATACTGTACCCAAATCAGAGGATGCATTTTGACTTTACACAAATCTTTGAAATTGCAGATAATAGCAAATCCGTTTTTTTTATCTGAACATCAAAAAGGCCAACTGTGTGTAGTGAGGGCAATGCAAGTTTTTTGTCAAACAGTGTTACATGATTTGAATTAAGCTGATACCACAGTGAATCCGCAAATAAGGTCTGCTGTAACTGAATGTTAATTTTACATAGGTGCTTTTGTGAACTGTATTCCAGACTAGATCAAAGGCTTTGTTTGCATGTTAGCAGCATGAAAGCAGGTCCTTGGCTGGTTGGTCCCCCAGAAATCATGCATGTTTCCTTAGACTCAAGTCTGTATGATGAAATGTTTGTTAAACAGGAGTCTAAAATAGCATTCATTATAATTGTACATTTAGTTTAGATAATCTTTCTGAGCTTGTTCCTGTTATTTTGTTCAGTAATTCACCATGGATACTAGACAATCTTTATATTTATTTACATGCTGCATTTGGGAAGTGGATATGCTGTCATGGAAACGGTTCCCACTCAATGTTAGACTGCATGAGAGGTTTGTTTCTCTGGAAAAGAGAACTGCCTTGGCTATAAGATTCTCATACTGTCCCCTCTCAAACCTGTTTATACCTGACCTGGACACGTATGGCTGCATACCTACTAATGCTAATAAGGGTTGGACTTGAAGCAGCTCTGTAAACCTGTCAGTTTATAAGCAAGTGCGAGCAAGATGCAGGCCTGGTCCTTTAGGTCTATGGATTCTACCCTATACCATTGGGCTTTTGTGCTAGAAAACGTGCTTGAATTTTGGCTGCTGTATTTGTTGTGCCGCTGCCTCAAGTTAGCCTGTGCAACTGATTACACACACTCTGTAATCTAGTCTTCACCCCGATGAAGGTATGCATTTAAGCTCACACCAGTGATGTCTGAGATTAACACTGATCACTGTCACACCTGAGTGGTTCACTGTCACGCATGACATTAGATACCTGAGACTGTGTTGGGACTTGAGTCTAGAGGTATTTTATGACGAACAGCCCTGGGTTTTAAAGGGGTTCTCAGCTCAGTTTCTTTGGTCTGACAGCACTACAGAGCAGGTACATTCAGTAGTAGGATGAGGATTTGAGGTGCAGTAATGTTTGCTGGCTGGTAATAAGGTCTTTCAGGAACCACTTGTTTTTTTGCAGCAACGCAAAGTAGCAACTCTTGTGTGATTTGAGCAATCTGGTTCTCTGATTGGTTGTTGCCACGTGCTTTCTTTGTAGTACTCCCAGAAAGAGGACAAGTATGAGGAAGAGATCAAGATCCTGAGTGACAAGCTGAAGGAGGTGAGAAAAGTTCTTTGCACAAATTCCTTAGAAATGTTTTTGGGCTAATCAAAAACGAGTTTTGCACCTATTGAGGCCAGACAGTCTTAGTGAGGTCATTGTTGGTTTTTGACATATTTTATACATGTAGACACACTGAAATTTTAGTTGCTGATAAAAGGTTAATGCCAGACTGCGACAAGGAGCAGAGACTAACGCAGATCGTGATCAGGCAGAGCTTAGATAAATGTCTCGCATTCAGTGCCATTTGAAACCATGTATATGATGTTTTAAAAGGCCCAAGATTGACTGAAATAATAAAGCACAGCGGCATATGTGACTGCACAAGAATACACATGCACCAGAGCTTCTCTATGTGCTTGAGCCGTGCCGTTTCACAAGCACAGCACACATTGTTTGTTTCTTGTGTCTAAACCCAAATTTTATAGTAACTTTTTTTTTTATATAAATGTATTTAGCCGGAAGCTACTGTGTTTTTTGGTAGGTTATAACGTTCCTTTGGGGGTTTTTTTAGTTTATTTATTTATTTATTTATTTATTTATTTTTGTCTGAAACAAATTATTTAATTTGGCAAAATACCAAACAAATGGTCTAAATGTATTTGTCTTGTATTTGCAGCACTTGCTACTACTGCCTTAATTGGGAGTCACTAATATGAGTGAAGGCCCTCAAACCAAATTCTCAAAAATCAGCGTTAGATGCCAATGAGATGTAGGTACTGGACTGAATCAGGGCCATGTGAGGGGATGAGAAAGTCTGAAGAACAGTTGAGGAAAATAAAATAATGAGAACAAATAATTAACGTTGAGAATTAAAAACCCTTGCTTGCTTTTGCTCTCTTGTGCCAGACACATTCAGTTTGAGCAGCAGCAGATTAATAGTGAATGTCAGCCTTGTTGGTTTGATCGTCTCCATTGTCATTATTAAAGGGAGCTGTAATCGGTCTTCGTACATGACTAGGTTAATCTGTTTTATTGTGTCTGTGTCCTGCAGGCTGAGACTCGTGCTGAGTTTGCTGAGAGATCAGTCACCAAGCTTGAGAAGACGATTGATGATTTGGAAGGTGGGCTCTCTGCTTTGTCTGAGATTTGTTTTTTCACACACTACACGCACACCCTGACTCTTCTATATACACCCGCAGACGAACAATGTGCGCGGATGCTGCCAGTTAGCGACGAGTTGGATGATGATCTTAATGCCATGTAAATATCTGAGCATGCGTGTGCAGTGACGTGCATGTACAGTTTTAAATCTTAGTTCATCCAAAGGCACTTCATTCCTAGATCTATAGATGACACACTGGCTTGTTTAATAAGCACTGCTTTATTCCTGAGTAGATTTAAAGAACCGTAATCCAGCACTAACAGCACAGTATTGTGTATGTACCCTCTGTGTACTGCACGTCCTCTTATTTATGGAAACAGAATTGAAGGGAAGACTGTCATGTTTCAGTTCTATCACTTCACTATTTAGTCACCACTGATCTGAATGGCTGAAACAATAGCACAGCCAACAAACGGGTACGGTTTGTTAATATCTGACATTAGGCTTGCACGCTTGCCTTTTACAAACTGAAATTCTTCGATTCCTTGAATAATTTAATGGTATTATGACTGTAGAGGTAGACCTGTGTAAATCCCTTCCTGATACATCACCTGTTTGAAATCCTCTTTACCATGTTACTACCCCCGAATTGCCACTGTCCCAACGTTTTTGGAATATGTTATTAACAATTGATGTTAATTTGACCAGACAAAACATTAACTACTACAACGCCACCCAATTGACCATGTCTGTTTCTGGTTTGGGTTGTATAGGTGAACAGTATGCAGCTTTTGTCAACAGAAGTGAAGCTAAGTAAACAGTATAGGGTACCACGATATGGTGGTAATATTATCACCATTTTTAAAGGCGTTTTTACCTTACTTGGTATTTATCATGATACATGTGATCCCAGATACAATGCATCAGTAATGACGGATTCTCAAAATCTCCTATTCAGAGATTATCCTATACTTTAGTTACTTTTATTTGAAATGTGCTACTTCATCTACTTAAACAAGAATAATTTCACTCTTTATAATAAAACTTGTTTGGCAGGGTTTTTGGTCAGCACTGATGATATGCTCAGAAAAACATATAGTCTATCACAATACAATTAAATATTAGTATAGTAGTATAAGGTTCACATTTTCAACCAAATGTAATAAATCCAAATCACACTGCTTATCTTATCTGCAGCCATGTCGTTACCCTATCTAGTGCACTCGTTGAGTTGGCGTGCTCAACATGAGCGTTACACACACTTAAACCCAGTTCCACATTTTAACAGCTACATTGTGGTTGCTGTATGATGAAATGAGTATTACAGCAGAAAGGAGAGGATATTGAGCGGCCCACCTCCACTGCAGTTACACTGCCTCTCTGTTCTGTAAATCCTGCATGCACCTTTTAGGCTGATGTGTCTGCAGTGTGATGGGATTAAGCAGGTTGGTGAGTGTGGTTTCCTGCATGGTGTTGCACTGCAGTGCATGTCTAGAGTGGTGTTTTTCATGCAACCACGTTTTTTGTTTTAGGACTGCGTTTTACAGCATGTATCAGCTGTAGTTGTCCAAAGAAGTGACTTTTGTAGATATGACCCAAAAACACCATCTGGCTAAAACCCTATTAGGAAATGGTGTATATTGAAATGAAATGAGTGCTGAAGGCAAATTGGGTCTCAGTCTCTGTATAAAGATGACAAAATATTTAATTCAACCAGCTAGACAGTTAAAGCAGGTGTCTTGAGGGCTGGCTTTCTTTAGTTGGGACAGCATGGTGGTGCATGTGGTTGGCCCTTTGACCTCAATACTGAGATCCCTGGTTCAATTGGCACCCTGGACTTCCCTTGCGGTGATTGTTATTCCCGAGTCAGTGTGCATTTACTCTGGGTGCTCCAGTTTCCTCCCACATAGAGACATTGGGTGATTGGTCACTCTAAATTGGTACTAAATTATGTTAGGAAATGTTATCTTTATACAGTGTTCTCTCACTATTTCACAGTTCATTTACCGCAGACTCACTGTTTCATGGATTTTCAAAAAATATCAATGTTAAATATTTAGTGGTATTTTTGCTGTTTCATAGGGTTTTGCGGTACTCCATTTAAAGTACATTTGTACATGCGTAGTACGTATTATACCGTATAAATAACTACCTAAAACGTTTATTCATTTGGGTTAATTACATAATTGATATTTAAGTCATCTATATTTAATATTGATATAAATACTTTCTTATCGTGGCTAACTTCACTTACAAGAGAGACTTCATGCCAGTCTATACATTTATGTAAAGGTGGAGTCTTTTATTTTGAAAGGGTCGTTCAGCAGTGGCCATCTTTGTTTGATTCCTATCATTCTAGCTGTAGGACATGTATTCAATGGTAAGTATTCATATTTTAAAATTACATATCTAGGTTTGAGTTTAAAACATTTTATGAACATTTAAGTAGACGTTTTTAAAAGGTACATGTACAGTACGGGAAAGTTATTAAGCGTCATTACTTTGCGGAAATTCACTTATTGCGGGTGGGTCTGTAACGGATCCCCCACGATAAGTGAGGGAACACTGTTGAAGCATTAATCTTTCTTATAAATATGCAGCAGCCATGGGGGGGGGGGTCACTGATGTTTAGTATATGACAGGTGTAAAGCTCAGAGCTGTTTGTGTCCTATGTGAGAAATTCCTCTAATATTCACTCCCTGGCCAAATAAGTCTCTTTCTAATATTTTGTTGGAGCGCCTTTAGCTTTATGATAAGCGTTCACTGTGGCATTGTTTCCACAATCTTTTGCAATGTCAATGTTTATTTGAATTAATTTTAAATTTTTGCTCACCACACATTCGTACCTTCTGTACTCTCGTTTTTGTCTTCAAGCTGTCTATTGAAGATATTAAAATGCTGCATTTTCACTTTGAGTTTAGTTTAAACCCATGTTGGCCAAATAAAAATAGAAGGTTGAATTTGAAACATTTAAATGTACATAGTTTTTGTATAAATATATATATTTGTATGCTGAGCAGTAACAGATTTTGTAGCCCTACTGTATTTGGAAAGAAAAATAAGCTTGTGCTTTTTGACTTGCAAGAGTTCTAATTTGGGCCATCTTTCCTACTCGCCTACTCTGCTTCCTTCTCTCACCTACATTCTCCTCCTGGTGCCCCCTCAGTCAGTGTTTCATCTAACATTCAATTCTGCAAGCATTCCTCTCATGTTTAGTCCCATTCCTGCATTTTCTGAATTTTTTTTTTTTGTCCTTCTTTGTACACTTGAGTACATGGTTAGAATTCTGGGTCACTGTCAATTTCCTTCAGTTGTCCCTTTTTGCTTTGCCTTACTCTCCACCTCACATGATAATATCTTAAACTCGAAGGCTAAACAAAGGTTTTTTTTTTGTTTGTTTTTTTCTTTTTTTTTTTTAAAACCTTGACTGTATTTGTCAGCAAAATATGCACTTATAAATTAAAATCCTGGCTAAAACATGGGGCAAACCTAAAATAGCAAAATCAAGTTAATAGTTCTAACAATATATATACCTGCACAAAAAATGCACTCCTGAGACCTATGCCACCATTTTCCTCATCATTCCTTGTTTTTGGGAAAAAAAATCTGAAAGCAGGGAAGTTCAATTGCATAGTCGTGTACACAGATAAACCATGAAAGTTTAAACCTTTGCTTATTAAAACCAAAGATTTAGTTTAGTCAGTAATGTCACAGTTTTCACCTCATCAGATTCCAGATTTGAACCCTACAGCAAGTATTTGGTTTTACGTTAAACACGCACTTACTAGGAAACATTTTAGCTACTCCTCAAATGTTTGAAGTCATTAAAAGTGGAGTGTTGATTTTTCTTGGACTTTTGTCCAAGAGTGCATTTCCAAAACCTCTTAAACTCATTATATAAGCTTCTCTTAAGCATAAAACAAAACATGCGATCAAATCAAACATTTGCAGAAACAATTAAAAACCTGACTACCCCCCTTTACCTCAAATCTTGCACTGGAGAAAACTAAAACCAGTGTTATTGTGTATTATCAGATCCACTCCAAGTTCATGCCATGTACGTTCTATATGACATTCTTTAACAAGAATGTCTTGTAGTGGTGCAGGTGAACGGTCTGAGCTCAGGGGTGTTTGAGTTAATTCCAGACTAAGGAGAGCAGGTTTAGCAAGTCTTCAGTGCATACTGGTTATGCTTTACCTTAATTTTCAACATATATAATGTAGTAAGAAGCTCACGTTCTACACTTGGCTGTTATGTTTTCATATTAGTTGACTCTGTTAACTAATGGAGTTGTGATTCAAAGTATACTGTGTACGATAAACTAATTGTTGTTTTAACAATTAAGGAGTCGTTTAACATTATAGTGAGTGACATACTGTACTAAGACCAATCAGAACATGCTTTGAGGCCATGTAGCCTAGTAGTCTAGACTTATTGTGAGTGTACACTGTAGTACTAAGTATAGTATAAGCGAACACGGTCAGTGCACCACAACGGCACACTAAAACGGTGTGACTGAAGCTGAAAATGAATGACAAACAGTCCCAGGAACCCCAATTCAAACACCATCTACCTTTCAATCTGTGGCGTTTGGGTATCGTCAAAGACACAACTACAAAGTTAGTTGGTTAGTTTGACAACTAGCTTGTTTTGCTGTCTGTGAACTAAGCGCTCTGCAGAATATCCAGCTCCAGGAGTAAGAGGTTCATAACCGACCTAAACCAGCAAAGTTAACAGTACAAAAAAAAATGCTCTCTGCAAGCTTTAGAAAAATCTACAAAAACTCTACGAAATGCCTTATGACAACAAAACAGATGGCAAAACATGAATATAAAACATTCATCAAGCTATCTTTAAATGAGAAATATTTACATATTGTTATAGTCGTGGGGGGCATGTACCTTGAGGGATATAGAGAGCTGACATTTTTTGGCAGGCTGGGGACATCTTGCTGATCCCCACTGGTGCACATGGTTTTATTTGATTATTATTTATTTATTTATTTTTTTAAACAAACTAAACCTGAGAAGCCAAATATTTGTTACTGGGGTTAAGTTTAGGGTTAAGGATAGCCTGGATAGCTGAAGAGGTCAGTCAGTTATCCAAAACATTAATCACACACCGACTTAATAAATAACGCTGACTATCCTGTTAAAACAGTATGTGAAGCTCTGAGATATCACAGTATGTGAACAGTCATTTCTTGTAGTTTGTGTTGGCTGTTGTACTTGTAATGATCAGACGACTGTATGAGCAGCTGCTAAACAAAAAGGCTTGTGGGATGAGCCAAGTCTGCAGTGGAGGGTGCTACGGGATAGTGCTCTAAGGAAGGATAATGGCAATAAGAGAGATAATTAACACACAAAGCGCATCTAACCAAATAACAAATCGTATCCTGTTCTTGTCCTAATGGACAAAGAAGCTACTGCAGTACAAGTCACAGAAATGGTTAATGCTGGTTAAGTAAGGCATTGGTGGGTGGAAGTGGGTATGTGGGTGTTTTTTTAAATACTGCCTATCCTAGTCAGGTTTGCAGAGAGGCTTTGAAGCCTGTATCTGAAAAGCAAAATGCTTAAAGTAAAGTTGATCTAGTCCAGATGATTTTAGGTCTTGGGAAAGTGTATATATTATTATTTAAAAGCAGATCTTTTTGCATTGTTTAAAAAGTTGCACCATGTTATCTACGCAGTGTTGCTAGGAAAAGTAGAACATATTCTTGACCTTTTACTTTAAATCCTTTGTTATAGTCTGAGTTGTTCTACACTAATTTTATCGCCCCATTCATATTAAATCCTAAGGTACACACTCAAAATAAAGCACGTTTCCTGTCATTACCTTACGAAAGCGTACACTGAATTTCAGCTATTTATTTAAGGTTTACTATGTTGTTTAAACAGCAATAGCTTAAATAGCAATAGCTTTCATATCATGTGCCCACTCCTGAGTTTATGCATTCATGTCATGTTTTAGGAATTTGACAACCTATTCAGTTATTGTCCTTAACACGCCTTTTTGTTTTACAGAGAGACTTGCCACAGCAAAGGAGGAGAACCTGAAGATCCATGCAACATTGGACGCCACCCTGCAGGATCTCAACAACTTTTAGAGACCAAACGGCCCCTCGGGAACCCCTATCCCCTTCCCCATTTGTACCCCTTTCACCCACCTTTCTACTTAGTTATTGCTGGGTGGCTGAACAAGAGCAAGTTGCTTTTTGGTGTAGGTAGCACTTCGCTTCATTCCTCACTTCCCAGCATCAGCCCTCAGTATTTACAGGGGTTTATTTTGCCTCCCCTTTAATTTTGTGTTGCTTTTTTGTGTAGGCTCGCCCTTAATTAAGGTTCTAAATGTTCTTGAATCTACCCATTTCTGCAGATGTGAGATTAGGTGATATTCTGGTTGGTCCCCACAGTGCAATATTAATACAGTGGATAAAGAATTGGAAAGATGCCATGTACAACGTTCTTACTGAGCACAATTTGTCACATTAGTATCGTACCATTGCATTGCAAGCAGGATCACGATACTCAATGTATTTCTAATTATGCTTAATCCTCTTATTGAAATGATTTATCTGCCTGTATTTCACAACAAGCAAAAAAATGTTTTTTCATACCTCTTATTTGCAGTCAATAGCTGATGGTTTATCTATAAAGCAGCACTGCTTTGAGTTTGGTCTGATGTGATGTGATTAAGCTGTGTTCAGCCTGCAGCCTTTGTCCTTTTTAGGTGAAGGTTTGTTGCCATCCCTCTAAAGGTCAGGACAGGGTTAGAGGCAGAAGGAGAGAGGTGTGTCATTCCACTGCCAGAGGTCAAAGGTCCAATACAGAGAGTGAGATGGTTGAACAAGTTACAGGTATTATCTGAAAATCTCTTGTACTGTTTATTATAGTGTAGGGATGTCAAATCAGTGTCTAGAACCTTTTAAACTGGAACACACATTGCGAATTGAAAGATGTAAACATTTTGCTATCAACAGTGTTTCATTGTGATAATGACTCGAGATCAAAATTCTTTTTTAAAAATAAAGTACGTAACACTCATTGGCCTTACTGTGTTTGTTCTCCTTTATTTCTCAACGTTAAAGTTTGCTTTTGACTATCATTATTTTAAGCATTTAATTATTTAACGTTTGTATTTGCAAATATTAAAATCTTAAAGATAATGGCTCGACTAGATTAGTGCAAAAATCCATCTGTGTTGAGGATGTGCAATATTATACCAGGACTGGAAGATGGATGCTCAAAGCGTTCTAAAGCTTGGCTTCACTTTGAGGAAAGTAAAAACCCATGTGTGGAAGGTTTCTGTTGTAAAGGAGGCTGCATCTCCAACATCTCTACCACAAAAATGACGAACCTGTAGTGCAAAAAGGAAGGTAGTAATTTTTACGGTAAGCTTGTACTTCCCATTTAAAAGATTAAAAGTTTACTGTAAAATTGATTGCTTTCCAGCATGTTTATTTTAGCAGTACAGGTTACCTATAGTAACAAGTTTGGTGATCCTAGGTCACTGCCTTGGCACATAAGCAACATTAAATCCATTATGTAAAAAGTTTAATGGTAAGAATAAAAGCTTAACGTAAAAAAATGGTTAAACAGATGTTTCAGATTTTTGATATTCTGTGCACCTAAACCTCTGGCAGAAGGTGGGTTAGTGGTGCTTGTAAGTTTGTAAACCCTTTAGAATTTTCTGTACTTTTGTATAAAGATGACCTAAAACATTACATTTTCACACAATTCCTAAAAGTAGTTAAAGAACCTAGTTAAACAAATGAGACAATTATTCTTGGTCATTTATTTATTGAGTAATATAACCCAGTATTACATATTAGTGAGTGGCAAAAGTATGTGAACCTCTAGGATTAGCAGTTAATTTGGAAGTCAATTTAGTCAGGTCTTTTGTCATCACATTGATTGAAATCAGGTGTGAGTGGGCAACCTGTTTTATTTAAAGAACATTCTTATTAGTCTGCTCCTCAACACGTTTGTGGAAGTGTATCATGGCCAGAACAAAGATGATGTCTGAGGACCTCAGTTGATACTCAACAGGCTGGAAAAGCCTGAAAAACCATCACTAAAGTGTTTGGACTCCACCAAGCCACAGTCAGACAGATTGTGTACAAATGGAGGAAATTCAAGACATTGTTACTCTCCCCAGTAGTGGTCGCTCAACAAAGATCACTCCAAGAGCAAGGCATGTAATAGCTGGCAAGGTCACAAAGGATCCGAGGGGAACTTTGAAGCCAGTATTTCCCAACCCTGGTCCTGGAGGCCAACCACCCTGCACATTTTAGTGTCTACACTACTCCCAGCACACCTGAATCAACTCAACTAATTAACAAACCCTTTCAGAGCTGCAGGGGCTGTGGTAAAAAATGTGCAGGGTGGTGCCTCTCCAGGACCAGGCTTGGGAAACCAAGGTGCTGTTCTTAGCACCTGAAGGCCTCTTTCAGATTGGCTAAGGTTCGTAAGTCCACCATCAGAAAAACACTGAACAACAATGGTGTGGATGGCAGGGTTGAAAGGACAAAGCCACTACTCTCCAAAAAGAACATTGCTGCTTGTCACACGGAAAGCAGAAGGGTATTGAAAGAATGTTTTATGGATGGATGAGACCGAACTAGAACCTTTTGGATTAAAAGAAAATCCTTATGTTTGGAGAACATTTGAGAACCTTATCCCATCTGTGAAACATGGTGGTGGTAGAATCATGGTTTGGGCCTGTTTTGTTGCATCTGCCCTTACTGTCATTTTGATGGAACAATGAATTCTGAATTATGTGAGAGAAAGATTGAGAGAACAAAAATGTCAGTCTGTCCCTGAACTGAATCTCAAGAGAAAGTGAGTCATGCAGCAAAACAACGATGCTAAGCAAAAAATAGTTAATGAAGAATAAAGTTAATGTTTTGGGAAGACCTTAATCCAATCGAAATGTTGTGGGAGGACCTGAAGCGAGCAGTTAATATGAGGAAATCCACTAACATCTCGAAGTTGAAGCTGTTCTGTATTGAGGAATGGGATAAAATTCCTTCAAGCTGGTGTGCAGGACTCATCAACAGTTACCGGAAATGTTTAGTTACATTTATTGCTGCATGGGGGGGTCATATCAGATACTGAAAGCAAAGGTTAATGTACTTTTGCCACTCACTGATATGTAGTAATGGATAGTTTTTCTCAATAAATAAATGACCAAGTATAATATTTTGTCTAATTTGTTTAACTAGGTTCTCTATCTACTTTCAGGACTTGTGGAAAACTGATGATGTTTTAGGTCGTATTTATGCAGAAATATAGAACATACTAAAGGGTTCACAAACTTTCAAGCATGGCTTGAATACCTGTATCATGGGCCACAGATGCCCTATAACTCTGCACTAGAGCTGGGTGTAGGAATAGCAGTCGGTACTAGCATTAATGAGTTAATGTTTTGGCTGTTGCTGACGAGAAAATGACAATAGTAAATGTTAATGGAAACTCGAGCAACATCGTTACTCAATAAGATGCCCCCAACGGACACGAGTCAAGATGAAAATATAGTTTGCCTATTGAAAGTTAGACAGGAAGCAGAGTAGTATGCACTCAATATTATGTAACCAGTGTAATGGCTCCGATAAATTAATCTCAGCACCTAACATTTAATCTAATTTCCCATCTCCTCCATGCTTTTGAGGCCGTGCTGGCAGACAGCATGTATGGATGTGCCATCTGAATGGGCTCCAAGTACAACCTCATGCTACCAGTTATGACTAGGCTCTAGCCAAATGCAAAACCAGAGAAGAATCAATCAGGAAGGATAAGGAGAGAGTAATTATCTGTGACCACCACCTGCAAAACCATTTCCTTTTGGGGGTTGTGTTGATACTGCCTCTCCAGTGCACCTGTTATTTTCATTTGAACCAAAACAAGTTGGAAGCAAAAGGCACAATTCTCGGGTCTGGCAGGGATAGTGGCTTCCTGGAAAGAGTCTTCTGAGTGACAGGGCTGCTTCTGCGACACACGAGATGTATTTTATGTTTCTTTTTTTTACAATATTTCTGACTTATCAGTAAAGCGAGATTAGGAATAGAAATGATGATTGATTAATATTAGTTTGACTTCTTACGTTTGAAAATGTCAACAATTAAGAGCTTCCAAAGATCAGCGTGCACAAATAAATTTATGAATGATGACAGTTAAATCAATGCATGTTTTTAGTAGTCATGAACAGGAAGTGATGTTTCTGCTTCAAATGATCTCAGGCCAGTGTCAAATTTCAAATATCAGTCATGTTAAACCATGGGCTTTAATTAGTTTAAATAGCAGTTTCCAAATGACAGAAAGACCAAATCAGGCCATGTTAGACATTGAGAATGAAATGCTATACAATGCCTCACTCATTCCTTAAAAAAAATAAGAGGTACAGCTGATAGTCACATTGCAAATTCTCTACAAAATCTTTAAAATACCAGACATAGTCCATATTTGAGAGGTACTTAAGTCTTCATTCACCATTCAAACTGATGCTTTGTGTGCTTGGGTAATTCTGTGTCCTTTCTTTAGCCAATGACAACAGTCCTTCCAGCTGTCTATTGAGGACAACGTCGTCTCCTTCGTTCTTTATGGTCAAGTCAAAGTCCACTCCCTGATCCAGACCGCATTCCGACTCCGCGTCATCTATTCCTGAGGGATGAGGTGTAGATTTAGAAAGAAGTGATGCTTTGTCTCATTTCTATTTATAGCATTTAGCAGACACCCTTACTAAAAAACAGCTTTGGTCCTGATCAGAATATGATCATACAATATTTGTTTTGTGGTAGGATGGAACATCGATAAGTTCTTCGTTTGTTAAGATATTAAGGCGATGGACACCCTCAGGCCTTCCAGAACTTCATGTGAAGATTTACTTGTAGCTGGTGTTTACCAAATCACTAGTACTTATAGTAGTGTATCTAGAGCTGAGGACACTGGGAAAGCACAACTGGCTGTCTCTGAGGGAGTCGGCAACAGTGACCCCTGCTGGCTCTGTGATTTTCTACAGAAAATGTTAAGACATGGCATGAGGAGATGTGATCAGGAAGGAGTTGCAGCCATGCATAGCAATCACTGGACTTCATGCTGTCTGTAGCATTGTTCGTCTTCCATCAAAGTGAAGACATCTGCAGCATGTAGATGGACCTAATAACATGTATAGGTTGTACAGTTTTTACCTGCAGTGAACCTCCATCCTCTCTGTATCCTAGCTTGTTCAGATGCCTCCACTCGGATGGTCACACACTGCTGAGGAAACTCGCTCTGGAACCACTGCAGATCAGAGACACGTCTGCAGTCACTCACCACCTGACAGAGAGAGAGATAAAGCAGTTCTGTTCAAGTACAGCAACAACAACAACGTGTTGGAGGTCAAGGTCAATCTCTAATCCCTCTTTACAGAGCATAAGATTGTACTCAAACTGTTAGTGTGTGTTTGTGCATGTATGGCAGCAGATTAAACTGAAACCTTAATTAGGATTAGCAGAGCGTGATTATCCACCTGCTGTGAAGTATAGGTGTGGGAAGGGGGTGCTGCTGCTGGGGCTTCCCTCCTAGAGTTCCTTGTATAGCATTTTGAACAGAGAAGTATTTTACGTCCAGTATTCCACTCTCAGGTGGATAATACATTCCAAGATACGTGAAAGTCTATAATAACTATTTTCCGACCAGCAGCGACACTGAGGTAAAAACTTTGGTATCACTGCTTTCTGACCCACTCATACCAGCACAACACACCACCACCACATCATTGTCACTGCCGTGCAGAGAATGACCCACAACCCTAATAGTACCTGATCTGTGCTGGTCCTGACCACTGAGGAACAGGGTGAAAGTAAGCTAACAGATTATGCAAAGCCACAGATGGGCTACAGTGTGTAAGTGTAGAACTAAAGTGCTTCTACAACTCCAAATCAGAAAACGCTGGGACAGGAAAGTGCATATAAAATCAGTTGTATCAAATGTTATATCAACAGGTGATTGAAATCATGGTTCGGTACAAAATTAACATTCCGGAAAACGAGGAATTTCTGTGCATAAATGCCAAGGGTGCAATCTTAAGCTGAATGTTGTGATCTTCGATCCCTCAGATGGCATTGCACCAAGAACCACCATTCAACAAAAAACTCAAGAATGTTCACAGTTGTCACTACACTACTCCTTTGTTGTGTTGGCTGTGTGCTTAGGATTATTATCATTTTGGGATGTGACCCTTCGGCCCTGTTTGAGGTCCTGAGCTCTCTGGATCAGGTTTTCATTAGGATTATCTCAACATTCTCCATGTCCCAGCTGCATAAAAACACTCCCACCATCATGTTGCAGAATAGGAATGGTATTGGGCAGGTTATGTGCAGTGTCTGGTTTCCTCCAGACATGACGGTTAGAATTCAAGCCTATTTGTTCAATCTTGTTTCTCACACTATGAGATTCCTTAAGGTGCTTTTTTGCAAACTCAAAACAGGCACTTGTGTCTTTTACTGATGAGAGGGTTCTCGCTAGCCACTTTGCCATAAAGATAGATGGTTTTAAGAAAAAGAAGCAAAAGAAGAATGTTATTTCTCTGTTTTTTTTGTTGTTGTTTTTTTTAAACAAATTTCCTTAGTTTACCAGAGGGTCAATTATTATTCAGCCCCTCACATCACCAGAATTCTGTTTGGTTCCTTCAAGTATTAAGAAGTAACTGAGGTATTAAGAACAATGAGCTTGGATTAATTATCTGTTTTTTCCCGCCTTTTCTGGCTATAAAAGCCTCTCCCCAAAAAGTGAACAGCACTCAAACATTGTCAACATGGGAAACACTAAGGAGCATTTCAAGACCATCAGAGACAAAGTCATGGAGGGTCACAAGGCTGCCAAGGGGTAAAAAAACCCTTTCCAAGGAGTTGGGCCTACCCGTCTCCACTGTTGGAAGCATCATTCAGAAGTGGAAGGCTTATGGAACTGCTGTTAACCTTCCATGGCCTGGACAGCCTTTCAAAGTTTCCTCCCGTGCCGAGGCCAGGCTTATCTGAACGGTCAAGACTGACCCAAGGACAACAAGAAGGAAGTCCAGAAAGATCTCATGGTGGTGGGTACAATGATTTCAATAAATACCATAAATAATGTACTCCACCGCAATGGTCTCAATTCAGGCAAGCCCGTACGGTACCTTTACTTTCAAAGCGTCATGTCAAGGCCCGTCTAAAGTTTGCTCATGATCACGTGGAGGACTCTGAGGCAGACTGATTCAATGTTCTCTGGTCCGATGAGACCAAGATCGATGTCTTCAGTGCCAACTACAGCCGGAGCGTGTTTCAAAAGGATGGCACTGCATACAACTAAAAGAATACCATCCCTACAGTCAAGTATGTTGGTGGCAGCATCATGCTGTGGGGCTGCTTCTCAGCCAAGGGGCCTGGACATGTGGTCTGCAGCCACAGGAAGATGAATAACACAACCTACCTAGAGATTTTGGCCAAAAGCCTCCGCTCCTCCATCAAGGATCTTAAGATGGCTGTCATTTCATTTTCTAACAGGACAACGACCCCAAGCACACCGCCAAGATAAGCAAGGCCTGGTTTAAGAGGGAAAATATTAATGTGTTGCAATGGCCTAGTCAGTCTCCTGACCTTAACCCAATTGAAAAAGAGCAAAGTGATCAAGATCAAAGTGCACAAGAGATGCCCGAAGAACCTAGACAACTTGGAGAAGATCTCCATGGAGGAGTGGGCCAAGATAACTCCAGAGACATGTGCTGGCCTGATCAGGTCTTAATTGATTTATTAATTATAAGGGGGTTGAATACTACTTGGAGGCACTGTATGACTGTTCTTCCAGTCTCTTCCACAGTTCTGTAACTGTTGTGAGTTCCTTTGCCACAACTTTGTCACCCAGGATTTTCCAGAGGTTTTCTATCAGGTTTAGATCAGGACTCTGAGCTTGCCATTTCATTGGTTTAATGTTTTCAGTTTCAAGGAACTGTTTTACCCGTTTTGCTGTGTGACAGGGGACATTGTCCTGCATGAAAATTGCTGGCTGAATGAGTGATGAACACAAGGAATTAACCACGTTTTGTTGAAGAAGGTTCTGATACACACTTGCATTCACTCTGCCATGTAGCTGTATGAGAGGCAGTGATGGCATAGTTACCTTTAAAAAGTAATCTGATTACTGATTACTCTTTTAAAAAGTAACTTCATTACTTTACTGATTATGTGCTTTTTTTAAAGTACCTAAGTTAGATTACAAGTTACTTTATTACATTCAGCAACTGCCGACAAAACCCCCCCACCAGCCTCAACATAAAAAAGTCAACCGTTTTGCCAATACTCATTTTAATGGGATTGCATTTTGAACATTAACGTTAACAGTGTATCTTCTCTTGAATTCACTTGACATCATTTTTATTAAAAAAAAATAAACAGTCTTTCTTGGCTTAACATAAATACATGTTTTTATAAAATATAAAATAAAGACAGTCCTTCAATAGAGCATTAGAGCAGCAAGGAGTGGATTTACTAAACAAAGCATGGGGTATATTGGAAAGTTAGGCTGCCAGTTGAATAGGGTTTGTCAGATAATTAGCACCAGGTGCCAGATTAACACCAATAACCTGCAGGTATCTGAAAGTGTTCTCTGATTTTGATCAGTGTTCTTTTTCAATTCTCTCATTTAAGTTTTTTTAATGCTGTGCTTTAGAATATATACACTTTATGAAATAAGATTAAAATACTGCTATTTTACTCCTACAAGCACAA
>JAVSBU010000064.1:1156773-1167571 GCA_033118015.1 Loricariichthys derbyi | reverse complement strand
CAGGCATTTTTCATAGCGCAGAAGCACATATTGATGGAATTATATAGTAGCGAATAAACTTTCAACTCTGTAATTGTCTTGAAACTATTAAGATACCTCCTTTTAATATATTTTACATAACAAAATACAAATTTTATAGTTTACAAGGAGATGTTTTACACAGGGGTAATAAAGCTGAAGAGCAAATAGAGAGTCATGTACATTAGACACCATTGCACACATACTACAGTGCACCATCACTGCAGACAGGTTTGAATTCCAGCGGTGTCTTCCAGCCAGGTGGAGTAGTCTCATCAAAGAACATTGTGTACTCCTGGGACAAAAAATTAGTCACTTTGCATTTTTACGGTGGTAATAACTTCAGACTCTTCATGAGGATGAATGGACTATAAATAATTGTGGGGTGTGCGATGGGATTCATAGATTGAGAAGAGGTGCTCATTCAGTGTGTGGAAAATGAGTCACAAAACAGATGTTAGTGATTGGGGAAAAAGAAGTGATTGCATTTGGATGTGACAAAGGCCAGAATGTGAAGGAAGTAGTTAAATGTATCGACGTGTATGGTCATGACTCATATGGTTCTAACAGCAGTGGTAAAGATCCCCCAGTCTGCAGGAAATTTGGCTGAAAGACGAAACAGACAGACAGGGAATATTGGCATGTTTTGTGCATTGTGAATAAAAATCGCTTTGCTTCCAGGAAAGAATTGCTTTTAGAAGTCAGTGCAAGTCCTTTTCATGAAAGAAAACTCCACAGGAAACGGCATAACATTAACATATGGAGAAGAGTGGCACCCAAGAGGCCTTTGCTCACTTCTGCTCACAAAATATCCCAGTTACAGTGGGTGAAAAGAACCCAAAAATGGACTGTTCATAACTGGAAACCTTATCTGGTCAGATTGATTTTGTTTCTACCTGTATTTGAAATGATGCTAGGTGTTATGTTCATGAAATATTGGTTCTGTGAAATTTATTTATTTATTTATTTATTTATTTGGGGGGGGGCTGTTTTAATCATGTGGAAATGGGTCTATTGGTTGAGGTGACGGTAAAGATGAGCCATAATACCTACACTGAGCTTGATAATGGCAATTCTCATACGTTCACCTGGTGGTATTACACACTATTAGGTATGTTTTAGTCACAGGTGACAGACTTTTTTTTCCTCCTGTGAGTGTAATATATGGTTTTATGAAGTAAGCAAATGTAGCATTAAAACTTGAGCTATGCTGCTCTCGTTAGCACCAGAACTTCTAAAATGCCTTGGAATAAATATTCCTACACTTACACTGTGTCTTCTCTTATAGATAAGCTGGTGGTGGGCAGCTACATGGGAATGCTGCGGATCTTTGCCCCTCATGCCACCAGATCAGGCGAGCAGAGCAGAGTGGACCACCAGCTGCTGGAGGTGCAGCTGCGAGATCCCATCATCCAGGTGGAAGTGGGCAAGTTTGTCTCGTGAGTGAAGTTCTTAAGCTTACGTATTTGGGGACAAACCAAATCACAAAAGTATTGTATTATCTTATCTTACTTTGTTTTTCCTCAAAATGAAAAATTTGCTTTGTAAACAAGCACACTGGTTTATTTAACTAAAGGTATTTGTGTAATGTAATGGTATACTTTGTTTGTTTAGTTTTGTTTGTTTGATTGCCACCCTTACAAAATGAAGAATCCCTGAAACGCTGCATGTCCACAACGTAAAACAAAATAACTCTGGCTTGTCTGTTTTCCAAATCAATCCAATACAAGATTTCAAAATATTTAAATATTGTGTAATGCAACATAAAAATTGCAGTATTATGTTATATTGCTTAGCCCTGTTGTGTACATTAGTGTGATATAATTTAAAGTTAAAGTAATTTCTATAGTACTTTTTACAATGGAGCTCAAAGTAGCTTTAAAACTGCAGCCTACAGATTTTTCTACAGATTAGACTTATTCTGTAGATAGTTTTTTTTCTGATTATTGGAAGAGTTCATACAAAAAATGTGCTCTGTTTATGACCCACCAGCAACATCAGTTGGAATTGTTATGCCTTAGACGCCCACATTATCAACCAAGTACTTGACTGTGAAATGTCACAGAAATAAAACCAGACCAAAATCTGACCCAGTATAGGGACATCTAAAAAAAAATTAATATCATGATTGTGGCTTACAGATAGTGGTCTTGGTACATATCGGGGGGGACTAATATAGACACAAGTGCTATAGAAAATGTCAGGTGTTTCCTCAGCTTCACCCCACATCATTATGTTCTGCTGAGATGATCTCCTGCATTCCTTTAGCTGTCTCATTTTTCTCTCAGATTTGTGTTTGCTTTGGTTTGTTAGTGTTTAAGGAAGCTCAGCTTGAGCTTATTACCATGTTTTCATCCATAATGATGTGTCACGTTACCACAGATTGAGGATTGTGAATGTGTTTTGGCGCACAGTGAACACACTGCAGTTTAAATCCACGTTTATACATTCATACTGTGCTTTTTGTTTCCTGTTCCCCAAACATTGTTGAGAAATGTGACTGCTTCCAAGTGAAAACCACAAGTTGGAAGAGTTTCACTCGCATTTTGGAATGTTTCTCTTTGTTTTGTTTTTTTTTTTGGCCTGCGAAGCATGCCCAGTGATCGCACTGCCAGGGCTTCTTATTTCTATGATTGCTCACACATGAGATGGGGGAAAAAAAAGTTTGGCATCTCCTGCTGGTTTCTATAAATGATTGATTGAATGATTTTATTGTTGGTTTGACTCCTGTTTGTGCCTCCAGTTGCTCAGAGCTTCTTCACTTGGCTGTGCTGCACCCAAGAAAACTGTCTGTCTACTCCGTCTCAGGTTTGTATGCCCTCCCGATTCTACACTCGCAATTTGTTGGGTAGTTTTGTTTCACTCTCTAAAAATCAGACAAGAGATATCAAACAGATGTGTGTTTAAATGAGGTTTAAAGACAAATGTAAACAATCTGGCTTTTAAATGCGTTGTATCTCTTTCAGGCACTGCTGGGAACGTGGAACACGGCGATCAGTACCAGCTCCGACTGATCTATGAGCACAATCTGCAGAGGACGGCCTGCAATATGACCTACGGCCCATTCGGAGGTGTCACTGGTAAGCCCTGTTTCTTGATAGAATGACAGAAATTGTTCTGAGCCAGTAAGGATCAAAAAGCTAAAAATCGTCCAATCAGAAAGGTGTGTTGTTTGGCTGTTGTTCATGTATGAGTTGAAAATTATTTTAAATGGTCCTCTTGTGGACAAAGTCCCAGTCTACAGGACATTCTCATCAGAATTGTAGCCGAAAGATGAAACTAGCTTTACTTCCAGGCAAGAATGACTTCTAGAAGTCAATACAGGTCCCTCACAACCAATTTCTGAACGAACACTCATCAGGGAACTACATACCATGAACATAGGGAGCAGAGTGGAAAGCAAGAGGCCTTTACTCACTTCTGCTGACAAAGTTGCATATGCACGGGTGAAAAGACACAAACATTGGAGCAGGTTTTGTGATTTTCTGGGGTGTTCTAATTACATGGACATGCATGACAGTAAATCTGAAACACAATGCCTACACCGAGCTGCTGGATAACCAGGTTTTGTTCATTATATTACAGAGCAACATAATCTTATCTCTGTATTCCAAGAATCAATTTTCATATTCTGGCTACAAATCTGACTGATTGGTATGATGAAAATTCAGGAGCAGTCACACGTCTGGACTGACCTGCAATTCCCACACATGTGAATCCTCTTAAATCTGTGGTACTACATAGCCAAAATCTGGCCGAACGGGCCAATTCTTTGATGCAACATTGATGTTACCTACATCCAGAAACTTGTTCAGTCCAAGTCAAATTGAATTGCAGCTGTTATTTGGGCTTGTGGAGGTGTTACGTGCTATTTGGTTCGTTTCAGTCACAGGTGACTAATTTTTTGTCTGGTGAGCTTAAAAAGATGATTCTTAAAAAGGACTAGGCTTCTGCCTGCAATACCATTGCTGACCACTAGGTGACAGCAAAACTTGCCTTTTATACAGCATGCTTAATTCTTGACTCTAACTGCATACATTATATACGTCTATACGTAAATAATGCTCTTATTTGTCAGCTTTGTAGACATGGTAATATAATTATTGTAGCTGTAAAGTTTTGTGAATGTCTGTAAAACAATGCAACGAGACATAGTAAGGAGAGAAGGCGAGAGAAGGAGTGCTTGCTTAAATAAGTGTTAAGCTGTATTACAGCCCAGAAGAAACAGTAGGGAAGCAATCTTTATAAATGAGCTAATTAATCATGTATACGGTGATATTAATGAGATCCCCAGAGCAGTGGAAAGTCCAGAAGCTGGGAACGAGTGAATGATTGAGAATGGAACGTACTCTACGTGGCCCGATGCTCAATTGAACTGCAGTTATTACTCTCCATTAAAACTCATTACTGTGCGCTGAACCTTCCAAAATCATTAACGCTCAGCTTTGCCTCGCTTTCACTCGCACATCAGGTATCGTTAGGTTTCCACCCACATGGGGGATGCGTGGTTCTCTGGCGGTGGTTCCTGCTGACCCCTCGTTGACGAATGCACAAGGTTTTAACGGTGCAGAGAGACCTAATTACTGCTCTCGCATGCATGCTTTACAGTGCACCACGAGGCTCAGCAGAGCAGCCCTTATTTTCTGTGTCATAAAGTTCAGATCAGAGCGCAGCAAGCCCTGTGTATGCAGCCAGCATGAGGAACCGATCAGAAATGTTTGGCACAGCGAGAGCCAACGACAAGAAATAACGCCTCTCTAATGTGGCTTTTCAGCCCTCATCAAGTCTGACTCGACTGGTTTACTCTCAATGATGAGAATAGCTTTTGGCTGAATATTGTAGTTCTTCTTGTTGTTTCTCAGCGAGCTTTTTCTTGTGCGCAGGGCATCACTTTATCTGCATCCAGTCCATGGATGGCATGCTGATGTTCTTCGAGCAGGAGAGCTACGTGTTCGGGCGCTTCTTGCCAGGCTTTCTGCTGCCAGGGCCTCTGTGCTACTGCGCCCGCATCGATGCCTTCATCACTGTCTCCTCCACCTGCCAGGTGGAGTGCTACAGGTCAGACACTATGCTGTGGTCAATTTGTGGTCATGTATGCTGTTTAGATAGCGTCTTTTAACATAAAAAGAAAAGAAAAAAATAAATACAATATATACTAAAATGCTGTTTTGAGCAGCAGCAAACAGTGAAAATTTCAGCTATGTGACGGATCTGTAATAACAGTAGTTTTATTACACTTCATTCAAAAAACAAGTAAACAAGGAATTATTTCTGTACTGAGTCCTGCAGGAGGGACTGTGATAAATATGTCAAAAAGAGGCTCTTCTTGCTTAGGATGTGTGAATGTCTTGTTTGTGCTGTCATATGCATCTAGAATATGAGTACAGAGAACTGAGAAATTTCCGTTTGTATTAATCTAACTTCGAGTAGTCACCCGATAATTTTCTTCTAGAAAGGATGCATGGTATTAGTGCAAATGAAAATAGAAATTAAGAAACCCCCCTTTCATCAGCTTGCAGGATCTACAGCCTAAGGACAGACTGAAATTCCAGCACAGAGCCATAGAAGACTGTAATAAACTTGGGGAAGTGCTATAGGATTTGTCACTGCGCAACATATCTCATTTGGTATCTTCTTTGTAATGCAGGGGTGGTTCACAACAAGAAGGTCCTGGGTTTGAGCCCAGTTACCATGGCTTGGGTCCTTTCTGTATGGTTTTTGCATTTCCCTTCCATGTTTGCATGGGTTTATTCCAGGTACTCCGGTTTCCCCCCCCCACAGTGTAAAAATGCGTTAGATTAATTGGTTACATTAAATTTGCCCCATCTGAGTGTATATATGACTAGCTTCGATGTAACCTTGTGTATTGATGTAATCTTGTCTGTCGTTAGCATGGCCTTCAATACTGATAATCACTAATCCAAATAAACAAGCCATATCTTTGTAATGCAAAACCTTGCAATCTCACTCTTACAAGAGCTTTTAAGTAAAATACCAGTAGTTTTACATGACATCAAAATTTAAATACATGTAACTGGACTCATTCGAAAGCCATTTTGCAGTTTTAAAGATCAATTTCACATTTTATAAAACAGGTTAAGATACTGCTCTGCAAACCAGAAGGTCCCAGGTTCCACTTCTGGAACAACTGCCACCATACGGCTGTGTCAGTTGTAAGTCGCTCTGGATAAAAGGGTGAATGAATAATGAGTAAGTGTGAATTTAAAAATTCCACCACAGCAGTGCTACAGGCTTAGTGGTATCTGAAGGTTTAAGGCCAGGTGAGTGATCGTCTCGGTGCTACCATAGCCTGGTGTTCCATCCAGGAAACATGTATGTTGGAGCTCTGTGTTAGGAAGGTAAATAAAAAAGCCCTCTGTGATATATGACTAAATTAGATTTAATCAGATTTAATTTGTGAAATGTGTTCACCTTAATACACTGGCAATCAGAAATACTTTATTGATCCCAAATGGAAATTCCACTTGTTACAACTTTACCCCCCACAACAGTAGTATCAAAGTACAATAAATTAAATGAAAATCAGTATGCAAAAATGAAGAGCAATTTACAGAAAGGTAGTGGCTGTAACACTAAAGATGAAACATGCCTAACGAAGCGGTTCAAGTTTAATTTCAAATTAGATTTAAAGTGTCACCCATTTAGGGAAGAGTTATATAGTTTGATGGCCACAGGCAAGAATGACCTTCTGTGGTGCTTTTTGGTATGACAAAACTTGTACTGAAAGTGGTGCTGTGTCTCATGACGGTGTCAGAGACTGGGTGGGAGCCGTTGTCCATAATAGCCTGCAGCTTAGACAGCATCCTCCTCTCCAACACCACTGTCAGTGAGTCCAGCTCCACTGGCCTCACAGATCAGTTTGTTGAGTCTGTTAGTATCTGCCAACCTGCTGTCCCAGCATGAAACAGCATATAGGATAGCGCTCACCACCACAGACTCGTAGAAAACCCTAAGCATAGTCCGGCAGATGTTGAAGGACCTCAGGCACCTCAAAAAAAGAGGCAACAGTGGCCTTTCCTGTATATGGCATCCATGTTCTTTTCCCAGTCCAATTTGTCAATATGCACTCCCAGATATTTGTAATCTTCCACTTTGTCCACAGTGACACCCCAGCCCCCCGATGGACACAGGAATCACCAATACCTTGTCCCTCTTCAGGTACACCAGTTCCTTTATCTCTGTCACATTGAGCTCTAAATGGTTCAGCTCGGACCATGCATCAAAGTCCTTCACTGTCACCCTATACTCGTCCTCATCATGACTGCTGAAATATAAAACTATTGCAGAGTCATCAGAGAACTTCTGAAGAAGGCAGGTCTCTGTGCAGTAGCTGAAATCCATGGTGTAAAGGGTGAAGAGGAAGGGAGAGAGATGGTTCCCTGTGGGGCTCCAGTGTTGCTAACCACTCTGTCTGATGCACAGTGCTGCAGGCGTATATACTGTGGTATATCAGTCAGGGAGTCAACAATCCAGGGCACTACATATGCTTCTACTCACATTTCAGTCAATTTGTCACACACAAAACCAGGCAGAATTGTGTTGAATGCACTGGAGAAGTAAAAAAAAAAAAAACGACCCTCACAGTGATGCATAGACTCGGTTAAGCAGGTAGATGATGGCATCCGCAACCCTGATAAGCAAGCTGGCGGGGGTCTAGAAATGGCTGGAACATAGGCCAGATCTGCTCTAGGGCGAGCCTCTCTATAATTGCCATTATTTGGGTCGTCAGTGCCATTGGTCTGTAATCCTTGATGTCATTAGGTTGCGGAGGAACAATGCAATGTTTTCCACATCACATGGATGGATCCTCTGGAGACTCATGCTCCAGTTGAAGACATGTTGCAGTACTCCACAAAGCTGGGTGGCACAGGCTTTAAGCACCCTTGGGGAGACCCCATCGAAGCCTGCAGCCTTGTTTGTGTGGAGTCTCTTCAATTGTCTTCCGTTGGTCTACCGCGAGACTGACTGAAGAGTTGATGTATGGGTGATTGGTGGAGGTGTGAGGTGGGCTATCATAGGAGTGGAGCAGGCTATTAGGAGGGAGTGGACTGCTGAGGGCCAGCAACTGAGGAGTCCAGATGGTGGAGGACAGAGACTGCAGTGTCAGATCTGTTAAAAAACAGGTTTAGTTCATTGGCCCTGTCCACACTGCCCTTCTGTTGTTACTGAATCTGAAGTTGGTGATACTTATTCCACTCCAAACCTCCCTCGTGTTGTTCTGCTGGAGTTTCCGTTCCAGCTTCCTCTTCTAATTGTTCTTAGCCTCTTTGATAGTTGTCCTCAGATGGTTGTTTTTAATGTGATCAGGTAAAGGATGTAGTGTAATATAATTCATTTATTCGTTGTCTTCCTAGCTGGTGACACGGGGCTCAAGGCAGGAATAATCCTAGCCAGGTACCAACCTATCATATAATTACAATAATTTCAGCTCTAATGTACAGATTATACCATGCTCTGGTAGGGGCAGAAATTGCTTTGATTTTTAGCCTTTTTATTATATTAGATTAGACTTTTTTTTATTTTTGCCCCTGACCAAATGATGTCCCACCCAATACTGAGCACTGAGTTCTGCAGTCTAAATATTTGAACAAACAGTATTCTCATCATTCTCATCATTAGCACAGAAACTCCCGAGCCACTGCTGCTTGGCCACCCCCCCTCTAACCGAACAATCAGCGATAATATTTGGCTCACAAAGCCTTTATAATGAGTACAGCCGAAATCCAGAGAGCTTGGTTCAAAAGGTTGTGGGTTTAATTCCAGCTGATTTCTCTTGCTGCCATTAGAAACTCTAACAGGGTACTTAACTCAAAGTTGCCCCAGGGGGACTGTCCCTGCAATTAGCGAGTCACTGGGGCAAAAACGTGAGTGCGGTGAGTTACTGTTTTAACATTGCAGCGTCAGCGCGATACTTATTGCTCAACTTCCATATGTGAACTTTCTATATGAATCAAGAAAGAGAGGAATCCATTTGTGCCCCTCGACCACATCCTCAGAATCCAGCCTGTGGGGCAGGAGGGGGAGGGTGGGGTCTACGGGTAAAAGCAGTGGGCGCCTTGCACAGCTGAGGCCAGTTAGTGGCGAGCTAAACGCTTTTCGCGCCATAATGAAATTTCCAATCGGCATCTTTTTTCCCTGCGCCCGTGGGAAGCTGCTACTTTGTTCTGAGGATGCAGGAATCACTCTTAAAGTCATGCTCTTGTTGTGTAAGACATGACGAAGATCTAATGTGCTTTATTAACACCTTACTTTTTTTTGAAAGAAGTATTCTTATGTATAATTTTTACATGCACGTTGTGTAACTCAAGCTAATTGGTTGAATACTGGAAAAGATGGAAAATGATGCGTTAAAAGTGGGTCCATTTTATTGCAGTTTAGCGAAGTTCTGGAATGTTGAGTAGAACCAGCACTGGTTGCTGAAAGAGGTCTCAGCGCTGTAAATTTCAGAGCGCTGCATTTTTGGTTTATTTGGCCTGGAAGCAGGACGAGTCTGAGGAAGGGGTTAGATGCGTTGGCGGTTTTTACACCAGCTTTAAGTGCGGTCCTCTTTCATATAAATGACTCTCAGTGTTTGATCTGGCACAGCTTGTTTCTCGCCGTCCAGCCACCGACTACAATCTGTGCACACATTCGCAGGCCCGGATCGTGTGCAGAGATGTGTTAGAGTTGGCAGTGTTTTGATGAAATCTCTCAGCAGAATGCGGTGTATGTGTTTTTGTTTGAGTGTGTTACCACGCTGAAGCTGCTGTTCAGGGTTGTGTAGTCAGCTCTAGAATTAGAGACAATTTGTAACAGCACTATTCAGTCATTCATTCATTTTCATACTCCCAATATCCTGGTCTGAGTCGTTGGAAAGCCAGTGCCTAGCTGGCACCACAGGGCGCAAGGCAGGAACAATCCTAGATGGAGCACCAATCAGAGTCCAAGGTCAGGATCAAATTAGGTATCTCTGGAGCTGTGAGGTTAACCACTTGTCCCACCATTTCGCCTACATTACTTGACTACATTACATGACTCTTTGGAAAAGCCCAGATCTTCTGGAATCTTATTGCCTTACCCCACAGCTTCTTAATTTCTTTTAAATCAGTAGCCTGGGATCTTTTTAAAACTAGATCACATGTTGACTGAACCTGTAGCATGTGCTGAGCTCAGATTTCCAGGAGATCATATATAATCTGAAATAAAGTGATTAACCTTGATATTTGTGAAGCTAAAGACTGTTTTTTAAGTAACTTTCAATAAAATAAGTTACAGACTGGACTTTTGCGCTAGGATTTACTTAAAATTACTAGACATCTAATTAATCACATATTTTGCTGAACTTAATCGTGATTCATCAAATTGTTCCTCTTAAGTCTGAAACTTCCTATAATGTATATTTAATTGTAAAATCGTGGATTTAATGTAATATAAACATAGATAAAAATATCTTATTTCCACTGTACAAGTGGTTGAATCTGTGTGAAGGCTAATGTGAGACGCTTTAGAGTGAATCGCAAAATGTTTTCTTTTGCATTGTTAATATATACTGAACAACCTCTAGCATATATACTACTCAGCACTATAAAAATGCTAAACAGTGTTCTCTCGCTACTTCATTATTTGTTTATTGCGAACTCGCTGTTTTGCGTATTTTAAAATTTTTTAATGTAAAATATTTATTGTGGTATTTTTGTTGTTTCACTGGGTTTTGCGGTACTCTGTTTAAAGTATTTTTGCACATGCGTAGTACATATTATACAGCGTAAATAACCACCTA
>JAVSBU010000064.1:1056965-1070777 GCA_033118015.1 Loricariichthys derbyi | reverse complement strand
ATATAGCAGAAGGTCCAGGGTTCAAATCCCACCTCTGCCAAGCTGCCACTGTTGGATCCTTGAGCAAAACCCCTAACCTACAATTGCTTTGATTGTAAGATTGTACAAATTGTAAGTTGCTCTGGATAAGAGTGTCTGCTAAATACCAAAAATGTAAATGCTACTATCTCAGTGTGAAAAAGTGATTCTGACCTCAAGTACACCATGTTTTTTCCCTTGCACCCATTTCTTGCACACAACAAACCATCAAGACCCTGTGCACTAAAGTCCTAATGACTAACCGCTGCTTCAGGTCTGTTTACTTGCTGGAAGCACTAACCATTTAGGAATTTGCCCTCTTGGAGCTGGTGTGTCAGTGCCCATTCTTCAGCATTATCAGGCCTTAATTTTAGATTTCCCCATAATGATGTGGAGTACTAATGATTTGTGTATGTCTAATTCAGCTCGGAATGCAGCCCACATTCGATAGTTTGTTGTCACCGTAAATGACGGAAAGTCTTCTGACGTCTGGACCGCATGGGGTAAACTCTTTATAAGAGAGTCTCTTCATAAAAAAACATATAGGCAGAAGCTGCAGTCTGTTTAGTGCAGGAATGGTAAACAGTATAATGACACTAAGTGGATTAAAGCACTTTTCACACACAAAAAAAGTCCTGTTTCTTAAGGAACGTTCCACATTATTGCCCATGGATCTATTTAAATTGTGTATGGATATAGTTTGGACCTGATTTGTACCTGATCGTAATTGTGAAGCGTAATAACACAACATTGACAGAACCACTGGATGATGAGCAGTGTAGCTCATATAAAACCATTGTAAATAAGCATATTGTTGGGAGCTGAGCTGAATTGCATCCACAGATGGCTGGCATGGATTGACAGGATTATGAGTAAGACACAAGGGGAACTAGAATTAGGTTTTTTTTTTTCGGTGATGGGGGTGTTGTCCACAAGCGTAGACCCAAACACACAGGCATTACACTAACCATTGTGGATTAACCTTCCCAGAACAATGGCCATTTCCCCCATTTGGAAAACACACACACACAAACACACACAGTTCCAGTGAAAAATACAAGCTGTACAAACCCACTCCTTCATAGACAACCTGAGGCCACCACCTCAAACCTGCCCTTGGTTAAGTAGGAAAGAGTCTGTTAACTTTGGGCCCCTCCAGAACTGAACTTAAGGGAGGATTTTGCTTAAGATAACATAAAGTTGTAAATGTGTTTGGAAAAGATGGGACGTGTCAGGGATTGTTTGCTCGGGGCTGGGTGTTTTAAATATAAATGCAAATAATCCATTTCAGAAATTTGAATGGAAGGGCATTTTTGAGGATCGCAAGAAGATTGGGATGTTGGTTTAGATCATTTCAATACTAAAATGTTATTGTAGGAAAATTCTTGTTTACATTCAGAAGGTGACATCATTCTATACTTTGTGGTCGGATGCAGCAACTTTCAATCACTTACTCACCTGTTTATAGCCGAAAACCAGCATTTGGTTTGATAGCGTCCCTCTGAAAAACTAACAAAACCGCTGGAAGTCCCTCTGTCACTTTTGTTTGCCTTCTTTCTTCCCTCGCAGGCATGTAGGTTGCATTAAACCCACTAAAGAAGCCTGAAAAGCCCCAAATTTAAATTTGACTTCAGAGACTAGAAGTCCCCTCCCTAACCCCCGGCCTAGTGCTTTCTTTACAGTACCGTCATCCAGAGACTGAAGAAGAAAGAGGTATGCCATGGAGGTACACCAAAATGGCAATACGAGTTGGAGATGACTATCACGGTGGTGAGGCCAAGCTTCTTACTGCTCCTCACCAGATTGTTCCCAGCTCCATGAGACCACATGGTTAATTTCAAAAGGAAGTGCTCGTTTTTCGTGAAAATCTCAGAGAGCTTTGTTGTTGTTTCTCCTCTGTGGCTTGTTATTGAGTCAGGCCCAGCTGGAGGCCAGATTCAGGTCGGGGATGGAGGAAGAGACGGGCCTGCAGGGGCTCGGTCTTATGGGTCGTCCGCTGCCAGGAAGTAAGAGGCAGCGAATGATGTGGTCAGATCGTTGTCACCAGCAGAGGCTGGGTGGGTTCTGCAGCATGTGCGTGTTAATGTGAATCTGTTTCTGACCTGAGATTTCGCGTTCTAGTTCCTGTCTTCACTTGTTGCTAGTTTTCTCCTCTTCACTGGTCTTCCTCTTTCCTCCCACACACTTTTAAGTCACTGAACTTGGAGTAATAATATATAGAAGGGGGGTCCAGGGGATTTCCAGCCTTTTTTTTTTACCAGCAAACTTGCATGACTTTGAGAGAGTCTAATTGTGGCAGGCCACACGAGATCTTCTCCGTCTGCTGCTTGGACTTTACTCTGCTTTTTCAAATGAGTCTCAGCTCTTTCATCTGCTGCCCGCTTTAACATGAACAAAGCTTCACTTCACTCAGCTATTTATGGCCTTTCAGGCTGTACTACTACCAGATATTTTGGCACTGAGAAAGTTGAACTGGGGTTATTCCAGGAGGGAGAAATCAAGCCCCAGTACTTGACCTAATAGTACACAGGTTAAGCAGAACTCTCTGACTCTGTTGGTTCTGTTTCTATACTTTATGCTTTTTTACATTTTTATTTGTGCCAGTTGGAAACACCTTCAGATTCGTACATAAACATTTATATTGGACCACCTATCAATAGAGATCTTTGCATCCACCATATGCAAGGACAAAATGGCTAAATTCTACTGGTTCCTGTCTATTGTCCAATTAATGTGTGGTAGAAACTGATCTTAGAATGAGTGTTCCCTAAATTTATGTCTTCTCTTGTATATATTGGATCACGTCTCAAGCACATTATAATAAAAGCCAAAGTAAGTAGAGCTAGAACATAAAATTGTGTTAATTCTCTTTTTGGTCGGGTCTAATTTTCCAAAGTGCAGCGGAAATCACCTTAATGAAGCCAGACACACCATTCTTGGACTGTATCTTGAATCTACAAGCTTCTTATTTAAAGTCATAGACCATATATCACTAGTCCAAAATGATTAGTTTTAGGAGCAGTAATTGTTTTCCAAAGTGGCATGGACAAGCCTGCTTATAAAGTGTGACACATCTTTTAATGGACTGTAGCTTTAATTTTCAGCCTTCTCTCTTATGGCCTTCAGTTGTAAAGCTCAAAAAGGAGACAGTGCTAGAGACAGTTCCTGTTTTCCAATGTACAGTGGGAAAACACTTGAAACGGTTTCAGCGTCTTGCCCGTTGGACTCGATCTGTCTATAAGTGAACTGAAGCCCTTAATGAGTAGGTTGATTTTTTTAAAGAAGGTAGCTCCCCCTAGCTTGCCCAGGAGTGAGGGAGTTTTGGGGAGGAGGTGCGAGGAGAAAAGCGACCATCAATCTGCAGTTCCACTCTTAGTAAACAGCAACAGGTTATTGAGTCACTGGTGCAGGATGTCCTTCCTTCTCAGGAAGAGCGCCAGAGGAAGAAGGATCAACACCTCCCTCCTCCCTCTTTAAACACTCAGATTCTTAGGAGCTTTGTCTCTAAGCAAAAACTCAAGAACCAAGAAGATATGATAAGAAGCTCCAAGGTTTCACCTGGTTGCATTGTGTCTCTGTAGAGGGGACTGGCTCAAAAATAGCTGAAATAAGGCTTATTTCTGTTTGTGTGGGTGATGCGTGTGACATGCAGATGACTGAAGCAGGAGTGATTGTTAGATTGTTTCCTTGGAGGGTGGAGAAAGACAGACAGGAGGGAGGAGGGAGGGAGGAGCTATAGTACCTTCAAGTCAGAAGCATGCTCAGGCAGTTAGTCAAACTCAAACCACTTACAGGAGAGCACAGTCACCATCTGGACTAGGTCTGGGACAGGACGGGGAACGAGTGGGATCTGCACCTGTCCCACTAACACTCTCTCAGACGTTTGGGAGAGATCAGGCAGCTCTATGTGTGGCTGGAACCAAAGTCTATCGGTGAGTCGGACTGGCTGGCTTTATGTTTTCTTTCAGATTTTGGGAAAAAATGGAAGATGATTTTTATTTATTATTTGCCTGGTTTTGTTGGTATTTGTTTCCGTTGTCATTTAATTGAACTGGTTTGGTCTGGTCAGTGTAAACATTTTTGTAGTTGTCAGAAATGCAAATTTATTATTATTATTATTATTGTTGTTGTTGTTGTTATTGTTGTTATTATTATTATTATTATTATTATTATTATTATTATTATTATTATTAGCAATCTGAAGTTGCACTTTACATTTTATTCTTACATTTGGTTTAGAAATAAAGCAAAATTAAACATATATTTATATGTTTGCTTGTTTTGCTTAGAGACAATTAATATTCGAATAAAGGCCGATCTTAATGAAATACAACTAACTAACTGTATTAAGTTTAGAAACAGTCTAAACATTAGTATTAAGTTTGATTGGTACGATTTCTAAAGTACAGATATTAACCATTTATTTAGATTTTCTAACGCAAATAAAAATGTCAATTTACTTTTTTATTTAAACCTTTTTATATAAGTAATTTAGTTACACTGAGTTGTTTAAGATGTTTTATTTTTTCTGATTTGCTTGTCGAAAGAAGAAAAAAAGAAAATACGGTTGCCCAAGTCATTCTTGTTCAGTTTCTCGGTTTCAATATTAGTTTGGATCTCACAGCTGTCCTACACACAGAAATAAATGACAGCTTGCAGTATATTGGCTTGTTATCGTTAAATTCAGGGAAATGAAGATACACAGAACTATTTTTAAATGTTAAAAATAAATAAATAAATTCACTTGTCCTAGGGTTACAATTTTGAAATGCTGTAATGAATCTATCACATTATAAGTAAATAATTTAATAAGTTTTATCCTACTCATTTATTGTATACATATTTAACATGCATTTTAAAATGAGCCAAATTATTGTAACACAATGAAAGAAACTGACAGTTATGAAATCAACATATATCGGGACGTGATCAGGATCCGTGCTTAGCCTGTGTGTAGGACTTGGTCTCGGGTGGAAATGTTTGAAGATTGTTTGTGCTGCTGTGGCCCCCTTATGGAAAAAGATCAGATTCTTCTCCTTTTGTTCTCCCACATACATAAACACAGCGATTCCATGGGATGGTTTATAGAGTCCAGTCTTCTACCACTACCTTTCCCGTTTTAGCTCCATTCAGAAGCAGACTCCACTTCCTTCCTCTGTCATCCCTGTCTCGGCCCTTTTTCCACCCAAGTAGCAGATGGGGACAGAGCACAGCAAAGGAGATTGGGAAAGACTGAAAGTGTAGAGTAGATGGAGAAAATAATAATATTTTTAAAATAAGTATTCAAAGTACAAGCAGAGACCACGGAGACCTCAGGGATCCAATATTCAGAGGGTATTTAAAGGATTCAGTTCTTATTACAGATCTTAATTTATTACAAAACTTAAGTCTCTTAAGAGGCTCTTAAAGGCAGCCAGTAGATGTGTTTGCTTTTAGGAAGATGTTCACCTACATGTTTACCCTTCCTTCTTGGACAGGCTGCCTCTCAGCATAGTTCAATCATGTTGACCACTGAGGGCTCCCCGAACACTGCCGACCAGGTAGACCCTAAAACAGATGTTGAGGATGCTGACATGTCCAGCTGGACGGAAGCCGATTTCGAAGAAAAGTGCACCTACATAGTGAAGGACCACATGTGGGACGGCCCAGACAAGCCCAATCTGCCTCGTGCTCAGACCTCACTGCCGAGGAACCTGGCGTTCAGATACTCAGCGGACTCCAAAGAGGTATGTATGGCTTCCACCAAAGTGACTCAGTTCTGCATCACACACTCTCAGACTAAGGAACTCATGGCCTGCAGCGTGATGTTTGGGTTAGTGGCATCGGATTCATGAGTTCTACCGTATATGCCATCTGGTTGTAGGAGTGAGTGTACCTATTATTAGCAGGATGACCTAAAGAAGTCGAAGGTCCGGAAGTTGACTGTAATTCATTCTTTATCAAGTCAGCAAAAATTAATTTGAACACCATGACATCAGTGGCAGTGCCAGTAATTAAACTTCCCCTGATTTGAATCAAGAAAACCTTAAAGTTAGACAGCAGATCTGTCCTCAGATCAGCTGGATAGATTTTCTTGATAATTACCTTTCTTTTGTCTTATCACCTCCTTGGGGGGATGGGAATCCTTTTTTCCTTTACTAGGGATTAATTTATGAGCTGATGAAACGGCTGCAATGGGTACACGCTGTCTAGAGGCAGGATAAAAGGGAAGGTGGAAGTGTCACGAAAAAAGGCAAGAGGGTGCTGGCACGAAGCTCGGGAGCCACGCTAAATCTTGGTTAATGAGTTATCAAACAGAAGCCCTAATCTCCTCACTGAACTACTGCTCCACTCTATGGTTTTGAGAACTCAGAGGGGATTTCCGACCACTTTATCCACACGGCTGTTTGTGTTTCGGGGTGTATGTGGAAGAAAGATGGTTAAATGGGGGGGGGTTGAAGAGCGGATCTCAGTTGAGGGGATTAGATTGAAGTCTGGCTGTTGTAATCCAAAAGGCCAGACATTTCGCTGCTGCTCTGCAGTCGCCTCTGGGGCTTTTTTGATGCCATTTACCTCAAAGAAAGAAGTGTAGGTAATCGTAGGTGTGGATTTATACTTTGAGGGTTGTCTTGTTGTTTGATGTGGCAATGAGGGCTGGTGGTAATGAGTAGAGGAGGGAGGGTCTGGGTACTTAATAAGAGGTGAGACAGGACAAATGAACCATTTTTCTTTGGCATAAATGGGTAAAGAACGCAACCTTCTAGCAGAGAACTATGTTTAGTATTAAATAATTTCTTTAATTGTTATCTTTTGTCAAGAATGAAAATCTTCTTATTAATTACTAACTAAAATTCATGATAGAATTTCCTGTTCTTTGTACTGAAAAACTTTCTTTTTCTGTTCACAGGTGACAGGTGTAGTAAGCACAGAGTACATCCCTAAAGGAACTCGCTTTGGCCCTCTAGTGGGAGAGAGCTACACCGCAGAGAACGTCCCCAAAGACGCCAACAGGAAGTACTTTTGGAGGGTGAGTTGTTTTCTTTCAGAAGCTTCACTTTCAGTAAAGGGGGAGCAAAAGACGTAGAAAAAAAACACACAGACACCAGGTTGCTTCCTGTTCCACTGACTTGCTTCCGGCGTGACATCATGGGTGCAGGGCTTACAAGGCAGCAGAGCATGGTTGTGAAAAAAAAAATGCTGAGTTAGAGTAGAGTGTTTGGGAATCACGGGGCTTGCGTCGGTGGCCTGGCTGACAGAGAGCGAAGACTTCGTTCAGCTTGTGTGATCTTGTTTTGACTGTGCTGGTCTTGGAGGCGAAAAGGGCGAATGACTCGAGATCTCGAGGGTGTGAAACAAGAAGATGAATGGGCATCTGCACCACAACGATTGATTGCTGAAGGCCATTGGCATCGACACTTGCACACAGGGTTTAGCTCTGTGAGATGGTGCCATTGCCGGTAAGGCTTCGCCTTGTGGCTTTCGGCTGCTGGATGGTTCAGCAGATGTCGTCATAGGGGAAACGCTAAGTCACATTGGTGAGGACCAAACCATGACAGCTGCTTTTTGAGACCACAAAACAATTCAAACATCCCCAAATGGAAACACACTATGCTGTATCTGACAGGATGGTGAGTGTGTTGGTATCTTTCCTAAATTACTGGAGATCAGAGCTGATGTGGTGAGAGGTGGGGCAGTACAGTAAAATGTGTTGCACTACAGCGTCGCTGTCACTGAGGGAAGCCTTGCTGGTGATGTCAGGTTCCTGGAACTGGCCAAGACATAGGGAACAGGACTCACTGACCCTAGAACCACCCCAAAACACAAAATCTGTTCCACTTCCTTGGTCTGAGGGTGTGTGAGTTGTGTATGACTGAGAAAGAAAAGCAGTAATGGAGAAAAATCGTGAAGATTCAACTTGAGAGTGCGAGTACCAGTGGGGGCGGGTGAACTGAGTCAGCCATGCAGCTTTTATAAGAGATTGTAGCTTTAGTATCTCCCACTTGTCTGTCTGTCAAGCTCAAGGGTGAGCTTCAAGAACCACAATGACAAACTGAGGTCGCGCAGAGCAAGCAACTTTCTGAGCATGCTTACACTGCATTACGGTTCTAAATCCTCATGTTTTTGGTCTGATTTCTTTTCAGATATTTGACCAGGACACGTTCCACTTTGTAGACGGCCTGGATGAGGAGAAGAGCAACTGGATGCGCTATGTAAATCCAGCTCATTCACAGCAGGAGCAGAACCTGGCCGCTTGTCAGAACGGCATGAGCATCTACTTCTACACAGTTAAGGCCATCCCTGCTGACCAGGAATTGCTGGTTTGGTACTGCACTGACTTTGCACGCCGTCTCCACTACCCTGCCTCGGGAGATCTCATGATGCAAAAGCTCAGTAAGTAGAATAAAACCTTCTTAAAACACTGTAATTATGGCTGAGGTGTCTTGTACCTGGGGGTATTTTTTCCTGTCCTTTCGTAGTTCAGATGAAGCCAAGAGGAAGTGTGTTGTCTTGGAGAGAGTCTGTCATTATCATACCATAAGAGCATGCTCTTCCTCCTTTCATCTCAGAAAACAAATTCCTTAAGCTGCTTCCTTGTTTTTTCTGTCTTAAATATCTGTTCAGGACAACTAATGTTGGAGCCTAATTACACAAAGGGAGGTGCAGTGCCAGTCATCTTTGCTTAGAGATACTCTTTCAACATGAAAGCTCATTTAACATGCACAATCTGTTATTGCTCAACCAGCAATAAAAGTCTCAAAGTGAAACCTTTTGTGTCGTAAGAGACATGGAGAGAGTGAGTGAGAGAGTGAGAGAGTGAGAGAGTGAGTGAGTGAGTGAGTGAGAGAGACATAGAGGAGGAAAGAGACAATACCCAGGTGTGGCGAGAACAGGCTAGTCTCAGTGGCTCCGCTCCCCTGGGTCATGCGCATGGCCTCGGGCTACGGGATGCTTTAGCCTTGCCCCCCTGAGCTCCACACACTCAAACACACAAGCAGTCTATAATTAAGCTTCATGACCCACGGCTGACACCCAAGCTCTCGTACCAGCTACCTGAGAGAGCAAGGGTTGTCTCCTTATCTATCGGCTTCTCTCTCAAACCAGACAGAGTCATAGCATAAACAGCCTTGTGCACATATGACTCAGTATAATGGAATGGGCCGAGATGACTGGCAGGGCCTCCCACATGGGATTGATTTAGAAAAGCTTAAGCTGTCTAACTGCATGCTTCACTGAACTTCTTCAGCTTTCTGTGGTAAATTGATGCAGACTTAAGAACCTGCACTGTTTGGTAACCTCTCACTCGCACTTGCACACACAAGGGAGGGCGTAGACAGCTTTTTGGCACGGCTCCATAATTTATTTGGCACTTTAAAAGAAAGAGGGGCAGAGACAAAAGTGCTCCATTGACTAGCTGAACTTCCTGGCGGCCCGAGCCGCACTTACAGCGCTGACAGATTGATATCTGTTGGGATCGCTAGCTGTTTGTTTTGCACAAGCTTTCTGGGGAGGAAAGGGAACTGGTGCTATCTCTAGTTTGGGGGGGGTGCTGATAACCTCGAGCTGCGTTTACACATGGAGCGCAAAGATGGGGGGTTTTGGATATCAGGACCCATCCATTGAAGCCCAAAGAGAGTCTCGACTCAAATTTAAGAGCTCATAAAAAGGAAGCAGGAAGTCATTATGTGACTTAATTTACCCCTCATTTATAAGGAGAGGTACAAAAACATGTGAGATAAAACTGCAGACCACAAGACGTTTTATATTATCACTGTGGGCTGAAACCCTCTGGGCGCGGAAAGTTGCCCTTATTTGTGGAGAGGAATGAAAATGAATGAAAAAAACAATCACACAGCATGTGAAAGCCCTCCAGAGTTAGCCAAATGTTATGGTTTAAGGCTTGGTAAGGTTACTCTAAAAGATTGGTCCAAGTTCATTTTGTTTTGACCTGTATTTGAGGTGTGAGTGGTAAATGTAGTCAGGGCTTTGTGGCTTCCTATTAGACGGAAACTTTCAATCATCTGCTGCCACATCCATTAGATGGTATCAGTGCTGGGAGCAGAATCCACCCTATTCCACCACGCTGACTGGGATCTGCTGTCATGGCTCACATCCTGTCTGTGGCCTCGAGCTCATGATAATCTGTCAAACTGCTGGCACTAATTGCACCACTAGGCTTTGTGTTCTAAATCTCCTCAGCTTGGGAAGACCTATGGGCTATGGAACAATGGATCTCCTGTAGCGTGTAGATAATGGTGTGAGAATTAATCAATTAGCACAGTAGAGTGGATTTTATCACACTCTATGATATCAGTAACATTACCCAATACCTGAAAGCGTTTGAGAATATTAGCTCATTCATTTACTCTCCATGAGGAACCCAACGATATAATTTGTTGTTCTACTTTGTGATTACAGAGCAGAGCCTGATAGAAGCAAAGCAGCAGGTGTCGGAGGAGAAGCCTGTCGTGAAGAGAGAGCACACGGTCTCAGAAATTCTTAAAGACACAAGGCGAGAGCCCACCAGGCCTCTGCCCACACGGCCCCACTGCCCCATGAGCCCTGATCGACCCATCTACCCCCGGGTCATCTACCCAGTCGGACCACAGCCCCATCTCAGAGAAGACATCTTGAAAGCGAGCCCAAGTATCTGCTTTGGTACTCGTTCTCCTGGCCAATCATCGGCCACACCCAGCCCATCAGCACGCAGCAGCCCTGAGACCAGTCCGGGAAGCAGTCCTGCCCCTGCAGACCTTAGAGACCTACCTACCTTATCCTCACAACTCTACCACTACCCAAGCTACTCCCAACCAACAACTCTCCCCCCACTTTATCCCAACCCACATTACCTCCTGACCAATTACTCTATGAGTGGGGTACCTCCGGTGGGGAGCATGTTCCCCCGCATACATCCCCTTTACAAGAGCTTTTTCAATCCACACATGCCCCTCTCTCCCATCATGCTTCCTCCCGAGGGAGGCCGACATTTCCTTCTGCCACCCCACAGGGACTTCCTGCTTCCACCACCCAAAAGTGCCTTCTCTAGAGCGATGACCCCAAAAGACAAACCTCTTCATGGACACCCTCACACCCCTGTAAGCGGATCTCCCACAGCCGGCTCTGCAGCCTTGGCTGAAAAGCAGCCTTTGAACCCAACCTCTGCCCAGCCAGGTATTCGACGTTCAGAGGACGAGGAAATCACTATCAGCAAAATCAAGCGGGGCCCCGCTGGGTACAAGACCCTCCCATACCCACTAAAGAAGCAGAATGGCAAGATAAAGTATGAGTGCAACGTATGCAGCAAGACCTTCGGGCAGCTCTCCAATCTTAAGGTAATGACTCAATCATCTCTGAATTTATCTTCACCTGCTTACTTCTACACACACAGATTATTATGAATGGGGCTCTGTATGTAACGTTTGCCTGTCTGCTCTATCTTCAGGTACACCTGCGAGTCCACAGTGGCGAGCGCCCCTTTAAGTGTCAGACTTGCAATAAGGGCTTCACCCAGCTGGCCCACCTGCAGAAGCACTACTTGGTCCACACAGGAGAGAAGCCCCATGAGTGCCAGGTGTGTCTGCGTTCTATTCATTACACACCTGCTAAAAAGCTTTGTATTTTTTAACACTGTGCAAGTTCTTGTTCAGGCCTAAAGCTCCTGTTCTCTCATCGCAGGTGTGTCACAAGCGTTTCAGCAGCACGAGTAACTTGAAGACCCACCTGAGGTTGCACTCTGGTGAGAAGCCTTATCAGTGCAAGTTCTGTCCAGCCAAGTTCACACAGTTCGTCCACCTCAAGCTGCACAAGCGCCTGCACACCCGGGAACGTCCACACAAGTGCCCACAGTGCCCCAGCAAGTATATCCACCTCTGCAGCTTGCGCCTTCACCTGAAGGGCTACTGCCGAGCTGCGATGCCTTCTCCCCGCTGCAGCCTGGATGAGCTAAACCGCATCAATGAGGAGATTGAGCGCTTCGACATCAGCGACAACGCTGACCGCTTGGAAGAGATCGAAGGCGTTGATGTGGAGAGACTGGTTGAGAAGCAGATCTTCAGCTTGATCTGTCGGGAAATGGACCTCAAGGCTTCGTACCACAAAGGGAGTGGTGGTGGTGATTCTTTTCCAGTGCCGCCTCCTCACAGCACCTACGGTCTGTACGAACCAAGCAACGAGACATCTGTCATCAAGCTTCTACCAGTCAAGGTGAAACAAGAGACTGTGGAGGCAATGGAATCTTAGCCCCAGTCCTAGCACCCACTCAGAGACATGCTGTCCATTAGGTTCTGGTCCGGCTACGGACAGTCACAGGTGTACAAAATCCTTTTCAATAGGAGTCAGGCTCAGGCCTTTGTTTTCAGGGACTTTCTGTACTCAGGGCTAAGAGACACTGCTCAAGACCGCTAGCGGTCCTACGCTTACTTTAGAGACAATCATCTATTCTTTATTTCATAGTAATATTATTGATGATGTCATTGCTGTCATTATTGGTATTCTTTAATAATATTTGGTTCAGTTTAGTATGCAACCTCCTTAATTTATTGTCCAGTTTGTTATCCCTTCAAAGCATACTCTGAAATGTTTACAGTGACGGCCTAATTAATTTTAATTGTAATGTATATGTCTCTCTTTTGTTGCCTCACTTTTGTACATAGTTTTTCTCAGCCTGTATTATTATATTTTTTTTCTTGTGTTGTGTGTCGGCCCTGATGGATTTGGGGAGCTCATGTGATTTGGGTTTATTATGTATTTAAAAAGTAGCTCTTTTTATAGAAGGCTGAAGAACAACCACCATCACCATGTCTTAAACCCAAGGCCTTTCCTGAATCTCTGCGAGCACTCCTTGGCATAACCAAAAGGGCATTTTCGATATTTTCAACACATTACCTCAGATTTGTGTGTGTATATAGGATGTGTGTGTGTTCAGAAGGAAGTCAGAGGCATATATGATATTTATTTCTTTTCTACTTGAAGAAGAAACCAAACAGGAGTCGCATGTAGCACACTGGCTATGAAGCTAAGTACTTCTCTAGTCACTAATTTTCCAGAGCAAACTAGGGGGTACGGAGCTAGTTACCAAAGTTCACTTAAGGAGCAGCGATTGACTGTCGCTCTCTGGCTGTTGAATTTATTTTCCTTACTTTTTTTGCCCTTTACTCTCACTGATGGCACAAATCGAAGCGCCTTGGTCTTTATATGCACTGGTTTTTCATCTTGTTATTTATCCACTTCTAGACCAGATTTCGGTGAATGACTTTCTTTCCCTAAGGCAACTCTGTGCCGTAAAGACGTAGCATTTCTTATATTTTTCTGCTGAAGTATGACCAAAGCGTCCCTCAAATCTTCAGCTTTACATAAAAATAGTCAAAAACTCACCTGTCTCTATGTTTACATACTGGTTTACAGCTATTTAAGTGAAACTTGTTTAAAATGTAAATTATATAAATGTTCACTGATCTAACATTTCTGTGTCTCGTTTATTCTTTTTACATAAATATTTAATTTATTCATTCATATAGCCAAAAAAATTCAGGATTCATTCATACAGCAGAAAACTGTCTCAGAGTAGTTTATTCCAGTTAAAGAGCTCAGAACAGTGTCAAATATATCAAGCCTGCTTATTTCAACTATTATTAATTAATTTATGATTTGTGGGTTGCATGAAACACTGAAAAGCCTGATATAAGTACAAATAATTTATTTTACACTCAAATATATATACTGCTCAAAAAATAAAGGGAAGACTAAAATAACACATCCTAGATCTGAATGAATGAAATATTCTCATTGAATACTTTGTTCTGTACAAAGTTGAATGTG
>JAVSBU010000064.1:965872-983177 GCA_033118015.1 Loricariichthys derbyi | reverse complement strand
AGTGAGGTGGAGGAGGATGACTCGCTGTGGCGACCCCTGAAAAGGGAAAAGCCGAAAGAAAAAGAAGAAGAAGAAATGCCCTCACAAGTATAGTGAGATGTGCATGTGCGTGGGTGTGTGTGTGTGTGTGTGTGTGTGTGTGTGTGTGTGTGTACCTGTGTGATGGTGAGCGTTGTACGGTTCACACTCTGGCTCTGCAGGGCATTCTGGGCTCGAGCTTTGATGACATGTGAGCACAGCGTGGCTCCCAGATATCCGTAATCATTTCGGTACTGCTCCACCACGTCAGGAGCCGAGCGCATCTTACAGATCACGCTCGCGCAGTGCTTCTGCAGAAACGAGCCGCCTGTTAACGAGTCTCACAGAGCCGAACAAAGATGTGTTCAGACTGAGATGATTTTCTCACCAGCAGTAATGTCTGGACATGATCAGCTCCGATCTTATCGATGTTGGAGACGACCGGACCCTCCATCACCGCCTTAATACGTGCCCCTTCTATCGTCAGCCGTGGAATTATCAACGTCTTTATCACCTATAAACACACACGGGTTAGTAAGGAATATCTGATTACACAAATCTTAAAAACGTGACTTTGCAACCAGCCGATAACTGACAGAAGGATGTGACAAATTTTATTTTAAAAACAATTTAATTATTATTATTTTATTCATATTCTTCTTTTCCTCCAGCAAACACTACGTTTCAGAGTCTCCCCAATAACATTTGGTAGCCTTTACAGCTTTTCAGGGGTTCTCTGTAATTTCACGGTTGCCAAATCCCACAAATGCCTGGCATGCAGACAGGGACCAGCTTACTGAGCTAATAATTAGACCTAATAATTCATTTTTTGTCCTCTGTGGGGGACATGAGTTCACAAAGAATATTCCAGTAACCATGTAACCTACAGAGCTTAAAGCTGATGTGCCATCTAGAGGACATCCTGGCCTTTACACTGATACATCGTTTGTGGGGGGTGGGGTTGGATTAATAATCTTTCTAAAGCCTATAAATTACAAATTTTACGTAGAAAACAGCTTTAGCTCATTTTCAAAGCAGTTTTTTACTCTTATATAACAACTTAAAAGTGTAATTTTTTAAAATGTCCTCTAGTGTATGTCAGGACTTCGTCAATTTTTTATGGAATTTCTATAGAAACTTACTATATCATGTCCCATTGTCCCTTATTAAGGACATGTGATAAAAATATATATATACAAAAAGTGTTTTTGGAAAAAAAAAATCTTTGTGATAAAATCTTATGTCAGGACAGGAATTTTTTGTGGAATTTGTGGAATTTCTATAGAAACTTACGATATAATATCCCCATGCCCCTTATTAAGGACATTGGATTAAAAAAAATATACAAAAAGTGTTTTTGGGAAAAAAAAAAAACCTAGTGAGGTGCCTTTTTCATCTCATAGACTTATTTTACTTCAAAATTACTAAAATTATCAAACTTTAGTTGTCCTGTGTTTTTAGGATGACACATATATTTCCCATTACATTTTAACATGGTGAAACAACACTGATTGGCTCAGCCCCTCCATTTCCTCTCTCTCTCTTGCAACACATTAATAAAGAAATTGTCTTTTATGTAACAGCGTAACAGATTTCCTGAATATTTAAGACATGAACAGGGAATTAAGAATTCCTTAGGCCAGACTTTTTTAATTACTTGTTTGGGGGATCTGCCAAAAAAAATAAAAAATAAAATAAAAAAATAAAAAATATCGCTTTTTTTTTATTGCTGCCGATCTTGCGTAGTTGAAAATGGCAATTTAAAACTCGCGCTATCACTATGTGCCATCGTCAGAATGCGTAGAATGTACCAAAATCTGTCGTCATCATCATAAACGCATGCTCAGACAAAGCAAATGGGCATTAAGCAGACAGTTCAGCAAGATCACACAGCTGAACCCTATTAGACGTGCATCAGCGCCACAACGCTAGGTGGCAATAAGAACCCACTAATCGAGGCCAGTTAAAGACCCCACGAGAAAGACTGCTTACAAACACTGAAGAACCTTCCTTGTTACACCAGTGTTGCCAACTTAGCGACTTTGTCGCTATATTTAGCGACTTTTCAGACCGTCTAGCAACTTTATTTTTTAAAAAGTGACTAGCCACAAATCTAGCAAATTTTTGTAGTGTTATTGGAGACTTTTGGAGACTCTGAGATGAACTGCGCATGCTCAAAGCAGCCACATCTCAATCACTGACGTTTTGATGAATGCCAAGAGAAATTACTGTATACGCATCTGCCACCAGAAAAGTGAGTAAATTCATGTCTCACATTTGCTGTAGCTTTAGTGGTCATTTATTTGTATTTTTTTTTGCTTTGATATTGTTCTGAATATATGATACGGTGTCCTGCTTGGATGCTGGGGTGATTTGATGCGATGTTTTTAGCCACATAGTGCACATTGATTTGGCTCCTGATGTTCGCTAATTGAAAATTTAAAAAAATTAATTCTAAAGTGAAATTTTATTTTTATTGCCGCCGCTGTATTCAAGTTTTCATCACAGAAATCCGCCAAACAAGAAATAAAAAGGTCTGGCCTTAAATTCTATTATATAAGATAAAATAATATGAATATTAATACTGAACACAAACCATAATAATATCTGTACACATTTAAATTAATAACTGGTAATACTCATTATGGACCAAAGCATTGCACTACAGTTCCCACACTAGTGAATACCGTACTGACTCACATCAGGGCCGAGCTCAGACAGACCAGCGATGCATCCATAACGTGTCGTCCACTGAGTCTTCTCATCCAACCATGCCTGAGAGAAAATAAATGTGAGAAATGTTTTTTTTTTTTTTTTTTTTTTTTTTTTTTTTTTAAAAATATTAGAAGATTTTAATAGAGACACACCTTGGTGAAAGTTTTGGTGATGCGGGACTGGATGTTGTTGGTGGTGGTGCTGAAGGTTTTACAGCTCTGAGCCATGAGACGAGCGGCGAAATCTCTTAGAGCCCAGTGATTATCCACATCTGGCCTCAGACACAGCTGTTTACTCACTATACACGTCATCACCGCCGGTAACAGCTCGTGCAGCTACGCAGACACACATACGTACTGATCAGCCAAAACATCATCACCAGACCAGACCTGACTTTCTCCCATTGCTCCGAGGTCCAGTTCTGACACTCGGGTGCCCACTGTTGGCACTTTTGTGGGTAAACAGCATAGTGAGCACTCTGACCAGTCTGTGACGACACAGCAGGGGGCGCTAAAAGCCCTGGTCATGCAGCAGTCGTGTTTCTTTTTCACTTTTAATACCTTACTCAATAAATGACAGGAGATAGTAAGAGTGAGTGTTGAGTGGATAGCCGTTCGGCACCAGTGTAAAAACCTACATATTTCTCCAGGTAGAGAGTGGGATTATCCATCAGAGCCTTCATCATCCTCATCAGGTAGATCAACAATGCCAAGTTATTCTGTACCACGTTCACCCGCACCTGATAGAGACCGACAGCGTTTTATACTCACATAACACATAATCATGTGCCTCTTTTACACTAAAACTTAGATTCTCAGTGAATCACACGATTACGTTGTAATTCACCACCAAAATACCCAAGAAGCTTAAGTTGTGCAGCTCTAACACACATTTAATCCTGAGAACAAATCCTATAATACACAAAGCTGCCCTCACAACATAAGCTACTTTGTACATTACACTCATTAAAGCTTAAATAAGAAAAAACTTCAAAGTCTGAAATGAAACCCATGGCACATTAGTGGAGCAGTAAATGCAGATGAAGGACACTCACCCCCTCCGAGATGAAGGTGCTGAATCGAGGAAGCATCTGGTACAGACCCGGATCTGTGGCAATACTTTGCAGTGCCTCCTATATGTGAGAGAGAGAAGGGTTCTGTTTAAGTGTAGATGTTCATTATCAGTGTTTTCATGGAGGGGGTACAGATTTTACACACCAGATATGGTATGCAAACAGTGTGCAAAGCCTCTAGCATATGAATCTGAGTCAAAACTCTAATCTTCAGTGTGAGAGTCTAAGCTGTAGCTCGAATTGGCAGATTGAGTTGAGCCTATAGTCTCTGATGTACAATCCAAGCCTCTTAGGTTAAGGCATAAGGGTACAAAGTCGAGTCTCTGGCATCCCATCTCCATACACACTTGAGATGTGTCTTATACTGAGCCACTCTTATCAAACATAACTTAAATTTAAGAAAGTGGGGATTACTTTAAACGTGAAATGTGTAGTTCTTAAATAATTAGACCATGCTGTCTTGTCATTTATTTCTCTTAAGATAAAAAACACAATCCTGAGAAAGTTAACAGTTTCTCTCACTACTGCACACTATACTGTAACACTGGACAAAATGGATATGGAAATAGTGAAAGAGAGAAACAAGTAAGCAAGAAAGAAAATAAGCAACCAAGAAATAAAGAAAGCAAGACAGCAAGAAAGACAGCAAGCAAGCAAGAAAGAAATCAAGAAAGCAAGCAAGAAAGAAAGAAAGCAAGAAAGCAAGCAAGAAAGAAAGAAAGCAAGAAAGCAAGCAAGAAAGAAATCAAGAAAGCAAGCAAGAAAGCAAGAAAGAAAGCAAACAAGAAAGACAGCAAGAAAGAAAGACAGCAAACAAGAAAGAAACCAAGCAAGAAAGAAACCAAGAAATAAAGCAAGCAAGCAAGCAAGCAAGAAACCAAGAAAGAAAAAAGCAGCAAGAAAGCAAGCAAGCAAGCAAGCAAGAAACAAAGCAATCAAGAAAGAAATAAATCAAGAAAGAAATCAAGAAAGAAATCAAGCAAGCAAGCAAGCAAGAAACCAAGAAAGAAAAAAAGCAGCAAGAAAGCAAGCAAGCAAGCAAGCAAGCAAGAAACAAAGCAATCAAGAAAGAAAGAAATCAAGAAAGAAATAAAGCAAGAAAGAAAGCAAGCAAGAAAGCAAGCAAGAAATCAAGAAAGAAAGCAAGCAAGAAAGCAAGCAAGCAAGCAAGAAACCAAGAAAGAAAGCAAGCAGCAAGCAAGCAAGCAAGCAAGAAAGAAAGCAAGCAGCAAGCAAGCAAGCAAGAAAGCAAGCAAGCAAGAAACAAAGCAAGCAAGAAACAAAGCAAGCAAGAAACAAAGAAATCAAGAAAGCAAGAAAGAAAGAAAGCAAGCAGGAAAGAAATAAACCAAGAAAGAAACCAAGAAAGAAAGAAATCAAGAAAGCAAGCAAGCAAGAAAGAAAGAAAGCAATCAAGAAAGAAAGCAAGCTAGCAAGAAAGAAAGCAAGAAAGAAAGCAAGAAAGAAACCAAGAAAGAAAGCAAGAAATAAATCAAGAAAGAAAGCAAGAAAGAAATCAAGAAAGCAAGAAAGAAATCAAGAAAGAAGGAAAGAAATCAAGAAAGAAGGAAAGAAATCAAGAAAGAAGGAAAGAAATCAACGAAGAAGGAAAGAAATCAAGAAAGAAGGAAAGAAATCAAGAAAGACAGCTAGAAAGCAAGAAATCAAGAAAGACAGCAAGAAAGCAAGCAAGCAATAAAGAAAGCAAGCAAGCAAGCAAGCAAGAAAGCAAGCAAGCAAGAAAGAAATCAAGAAAGCAAGAAAGAAAAAGCAAGAAAGAAAGCAACCAAGAAAGAAAGCAAGCAACCAAGAAAGAAAGGAAGCAAGCAAGAAAGGAAGCAAGCAAGAAAGCAAGCAAGCAAGAAATAAATCAAGAAAGCAGAAAAGAAAAAGCAAGAAAGAAAGAAACCAAGAAAGAAAGAAAGCAAGCAAGCAAGAAAGAAAGCAAGCAAGCAAGAAAGAAAGAAAGCAAGCAAGAAAGAAAGAAAGCAAGAAAGAAAGAAAGAAAGACAGCAAGAAATCAAGAAAGAAAGAAACCAAGAAAGAAAGAAAGCAAGCAAGAAAGAAAGCAAGAAAGAAATCAAGAAAGCAAGAAAGAAATCAAGAAAGAAGGAAAGAAAGCAAGCAAGCAAGAAAGAAAGCACGCAAGCAAGCAAGAAAGAAAGCAAGCAAGAAAGCAAGCAAGCAAGCAAGAAATAAAGAAAGCAATCAAGCAAGAAATAAAGAAAGCAAGCAAGCAAGAAAGCAAGCAAGCAAGAAATCAAGAAAGAAAAAGCAAGAAAGAAAGAAACCAAGAAAGAAAGAAAGAAAGAAAGCAAGAAAGAAAGACAGCAAGAAAGACAGAAAGAAAGAAATCAAGAAAGAAAGCAAGAAAGAAAGAAAGACAGCTAGCAAGAAAGAAAGAAAGAAAGAAAGAAAGAAAGAAAGAAAAAAAATAAGCAAGCAAGAAATAAAGAAAGCAAGTAAGAAAAAGAAATCAAGCAAGCAAGAAAGAAAAAAAAGCAGGAAAGAAAGAAAGAAAGCAAGAAAATGCAAGCAAGCAAACAAGAAAGAAAGCAATAATAATAATAATAATAATAATAATAATAATAATAATAATAATAATAATAATAATAATAATATAGCGCTTTTTCCAGAACTCAAAGCACTTTACATTTGCATTATCCATTCACACCATACCCAGTGGTGGTAAGCTACCATGTACTATGTAGCCACAGCTGCCCTGGGGCAGTCTGACAGAAGCGAGGCTGCCAGTTTGCGCCATCGGCCCTTCCGACCACTACCAATCACACAACCACATTCATACTAGGCATTGTGGGTTAAGTGTCTTGCCCAAGGACACAACGACAGTACGTGCTCAGATGGGGGCTCGCACCGGCAACCCTCCGGTTCCAGGGCGAGCGCCTTAACCCGCTGTAAGCAGGAACGAAGCAGGAACGAAGCAAGCAAGCAAGAAAGAAAGAAAGCAAGCAAGACAGAAAGACAAACAGATAATCAGACAGACAGAGAGAGAGAGAGAGAGATAATCAGACAGACAGACGTACAGCTCTCTTAGCTTCACAGGATCCCACACAGGCCTCGGTGATCTCTTTATAATAGAGCTGCTGCTCCACAGACAGCTCGTGGGTACTACGGGGCTTCAAACGCAGCTTCTCCTTCCCTACAAGCACACACACACACACACACACACACACACACTTAATTAAAACACACATTTTATTTAGTATAACTCCACATTTTTGTGTTGTTATTAAAGGGAAATGTAGTCTGTAGTGTTGTTAACTCTAGAACTGAATTAGATATGAACTCTTAAGCTCTATTTAACTGTAATAATACAGTTCATTAGCCATGGGAACTAGGGATGAGGGTAAAAGTCGATTCTCAGATGCATCGCCATGCGGCTGTGAACAATTTTGCATATACAAAACAGTGAACAGCTCAAATATGTTTAGAAATAAATGTAGCACAGTAAAATGAAGTGTTGCAGAGGACAGTAACTCTCTCCCTGCTTCAATCAGATGAGGAGCTCATGCCACCAATGGCCATTCCCAATGAGGACGCAAGATCCTAAAATAACTTTTTGTACAGAACTACAACAATTTATAATCTATAATGTCTGATTATATTAATTTAGTCAGTTTGTTTAAAGTTAAGATACCTTAGTTAATATACCATTAAGCCTAAGGAGGACTGGCCCCTTTTTGAGTCTTGGTCTTCCCAAGGTTTCTTCCTAATAACTTTTTCCCTGCCACTGTCACCAAAGGATCCCTCAATTTGGGAATAGTGATAGATAGACAGATGCTGACCTTTGACTTCAGAGCTGGCGCCCTGTGTTTTATTCTGGATGGAGCCGTCGTCCTCCTGCCCTGGTTTAGCTGCCTTCAGCGGTTCTGTGGATTCAGTCTTCTGCTGCTCCTTAGAAACTGAGATACAAAGAGAGAAGAAACATAATCATTTCAACCTACCAACTTAAATACCACATGTACACAAGGCACATTCAGCATAAAGGCATTCGGTGTGAAGGTAATTTAAAAACTGCACCCATTTTCTTTTTCTTTGTGCACAAAAAATCATAGCGGTCTGAATAGGTCTTTACGGTACAGAATTATTGGATAAAAAACAGCGAAGCAGCATGTGATTGCCTCACCTGGTGGCGGATTCTCTGGGATCGCAGGCTGAACTCCGTCAATACTCAGCCAGTGAGCTGCAAATACACATCAGAGATGGGTCATTACTCTATTACAATGTTTAACCTTTCTGTTTAAGCTGTTTCACTTTGTTTACACAGTTCAAATGTTTTAACTGTACAGTTACTGACATGATCTGTTAGGACGTTTAGCTTTTGTATGGTGTTTAATTACCGAGTTCCTGACCAAATTCAGACAAAGTGATATTTAGCACCATCTAACGGTACAGCGCTGGAACCGCATGCCCTTTAATACTTTCCTTTTATTCTTTAAATAAAAGGCATTCTATTTATTTCAGTTAATATTTTGTTTATTCTTTATTTATGTTTTAGTGATCACTGCACTTTGCAGTTATTCAATCACAGTCTGGAGTCCATCTGTTTTACATACTTTCAGTTCCTCTTACGCTGTTCTCAAATGGTTAGGACCCCTACAGGACCGGTATAGAGCAGGTACTATTAGGGTGATAGATCATTCTCAGCACTGCAGTGACACTGGTGCATGTTGTGCAGGTACGATTGGCTCAGATACAACAGTGAATTGGAGTTCTAAACCACTGTTCGCTTACTGTCCACTTTATTAGAGACATTGTGGCTCCAGCTTGTGAAAGTCAGAGACAGTAGCTCATCTGTTGTTGCACAGTTTGTGTTAGTCATTCTCTAATCCTTCATCAGTGCTCACAGGATGATCCTTCAGCCTTATAGTACTTAGCCTGTCATGATCCTGAATACTAGAGTAAAGGGATCAAATAAATTATGTAGAGAATAAGATAGACTATAGTCTGTAATTGTAGAACTACAAAGTGCATTGATTACAAAAACTTAAAGATTTAAAAGAATATAAACTGAAAAATGGCTTTTGCACAGTACCGAAAATGAACTGAAACTAGATGCTCTGGTAATGTGGTCTAGGGATTAAGATACCTGGGCTATAGACCAGAAGGTCTAGGGTTCAAATCCCATTTCTGATAATATGCCACTGTTGGGTCCGTGATAAAGAGACTTATCCCACAACTGCATGGATTGTAAGACTTTATATATCGTAAGTCACTCTGGACAAGGGCGTCTCTTAAACGACTAAATACGTACATACTAATGCGTTCTCTAACCTTTGAGTGAGGTGTCGAGGGGCACGCGTGGAAGGGGGGTGTTGATGATGTCACTCAGATCCACTTCTTTTTCCTCGTAGAAGTAAAGCTCTCGGCCTCCGCCACTGGCAAACCGGAACGGGATAAACTCCTGAGTCTGGAAGCCGTACATAGGCTGGACACATACAAAGACAAAAGACTGTGTTTGGGACACTCAGGACAGACACTGTTGCAGTTTGGAGTGTTTATGTGCTCAGTCTTACCTCCACGTTCTTGAGTTTGAGGGCGTGGTCAATGTCGCTCGTTGTCAGTTTGCGGCGTTTCCCGTGATGCATGAACTTCAGCGCATCCTAACATCACACAAAATATAACAGAAGGAACTTTACTGACATTATAAGGCTCTGGGTGCTCAGGTTGTTCATCGGTCCATTACACTAGCCCAAAACTACAGCGGCTCAAAAATTAGAGTCCCGGCGGCACCTTCCAACCAGGTCAGAAGGGAAAGACGGTCAGTCAAAGGATCATCCCCAGAGCTGCAACTGCAATACCGACCACTGCCCAGCCCTGCAACGGACTGGAGTTCATCCAGGACATGCATATCATGAGAGCTGCAGATTTGGTTATTTGTTTGGGGGTTTAAGGCCATGGTAACCCAAAGGTGTTTAACTTATTAAATAATGTGCATGAGCTTCCTAGTGGTGTTTACCTGGATGATCTCTTTGATTCTGTAGCTCATCTCCTCACTCAAAGCGACGCAGCTTTCCTCCTGTAACTGAGAAACTCCGACGCTCTCCGCCATCACCTTCATCGACTCGGTGGGGAAGAGCACCGAGCTGACCGTCTTCTGCCTGCGCTCCTCCGCCATCTCTACTGCTCACACAAATACAAACACAAATGAAAGCAAAGCAAAGCAACCCATTTTACCCCGGCTTATCCTAGTCAGGGTTCCAGGAGAGGGTTCTCCCATGTGTCTGCATGGATTTTCTCCGGGAACACATTTCAAAGTGAGTGCTAGGTTAATTGGTGTCTCCAAAGTGCCCTTAGTGTGAGAGTGTGGATGTGCGCTATGTTACTGGCTAGGCACCGGCTCTCCCACGACCCTGACCACTATAAGCAGATAAGACAAGGAATGAATGAATGCTTAGTTAATTAATGAAATCATCTAATAGCTGATTTATCAGGACAACAGTCCAAACAAACTGTTACTTCATAGTTGTGATTTCTGATGTGCTCTTTAAGTTAAAAAAGCTCAGTCTTTTTAAGGTTTCGAGTTAAAACTTTTGTATTTTCCTAATTATGCACGGACTTGCCTTGTCCTAATTAAAATAACTTTATTATTAAAACAAAATAATTCATCTGTCATCAACCTGAGGAGTAAATAAATAAATAAACATCAATAATACACCATGCACTTGCGGACTATATTAAATACTAATCCAGAATGAATTTATTGTTTAAAACCTTGCACTTGTTTTAGATTGGGATTGATTTTAAGTTCAGTTCTGTTCTGTTTGTGTTTATTCAGTTCTTACCTTCAGAGCTGCTTTTGCTCACAGCCCGGCGTCAAAACTCGATAAAAGCCTCCACACATTAAACTAATATCGCCCCCACTACTAAAAAGTATTTGTTCATGCAGCTAGTGATTCATTAATCCGAATTATTACCGGTATTTTTATATTTTTCTTTGTGCTTCAGAGCTCCGACCCGATTTTCCGAAAATCCGCCATGTTGAGTTTGTGCCGAAGGTCCTTACAGAACACTAAAAACCTTTACTACCTGTACAGACTAAATTTTAAACTAAATACTTTTTATCCCACTGCACCATATTTAATTTTTAATACTCAAATTTAAGCATTTTTAGAACGAGAAATAAATTACAGCTAAAATACCACGTTTCTTTTTATCGTCCTTCCAGGACGGTTCGATCGCACTGCGCATTCATTGCTCATCCTGGCGCTCAAACATTTATTACAAATATGATTAAATCAGTAATGTAAAGTGGTTCATTCATTCATTCATTCATTCATTCATTCATTCATTCAATCATTACTTATCAGCTTATCCTGGTGGGGGTCGCTAGAGAGCCAATGCCTAGCCGGTCACACAGGGTGCAAGGCAGGAGCAACCCTATACAGGGTGCCAATCCATCATACACTCATACACATAATCACACACTAAGGGCACGTTTAAAGCACAAATTAACCTTACAGAAATGTTTTTGAATTGCGAGAGGAAACCAGAGTACCTGGAGAAAACCCATGTGGACACAGGAGGACCTGTGTGCCCGACGTGTGCCTGGCGACTCTTTCCATGGAGGATGCAGAGGATGTTTATCTGTTTGGATTTATGATCACAGGATTTTTGCTGATTGGATTAGGCACTGACCTGGTGTATCGGAAAGTTCGCGGAATGCGGGCAGCCGTCCAAGGCCCATACGCTGCCTGGCATCATTACTTTGGGCAGAGCGCTTGGCACTCAGACTGTGACTGTAAGCCACGAGATTGGTTCGATCTTGGAGAAGCCAGGGGATCTGCAGCAGAGTTTAGACCGTTTTAGAGACCACTTGGACAATTTTGAACGGAATGGACGTGAGTCTGAGTGCGAAAAGTATGCATCTGGCGCCCGTGTCTGCTTATTATGTTATTCGGCCTCCTATCAGCGTGTACCTTGGCCAAGGTCACGGCTGGAATATAAACAGTCCTCCAGAAGGGCAACATGTAAAGACTATCTCTCTCCCACCTGTTTATGCCTCAGTTGTTTTTCCTGTTATGAGTCTCATTTGTATTTGTGCATAACTGTGTAGAGGTGTTTCTCCTCCCCTCACCTCATGTATTCCTGTCATTTGTGTTATTTCCTACTGTAAGCAAAGGCGGCGCCATGTTAGCTGCGGCCTCTCAACTTTCTCTTGAGTTGGAAAATGTCATTTCGTTCAGCTATGCACTTGTGTAGAGTTTGAATGACAAAAATCTGTAAAGCACTTTGAGTAACCTTGTGTAGGAATTGTGCTATATAAATAAATTTGACTTGACTTGAGGACATGGAAACTCCACACGGGTGGAGCCCGAAGTCAGGATCGAACTGGGGATCTCAAAGCTGTATGGTGGTAGTGATAACCACTGCACCACCGTGCCACCCCTAAAGTAGTTAATATAGTTAATTACTATAATGTTGTTTATTCTCAAAAAAAATTGCTCGGGTTGTGGTGACACATCTTAATTATATGGTCCGAGGTTCAAAACCCACCTCTGTCAAGCTGCCACTTACACCATGATCAGAGCTCTTAACTCACAATTTATAGGATTGTAAGATTGTATCAAATTGTATGTAAATTAATATGGATAAGTGCATCTGCTAAAAGGCTAAATGTAAACATAATACCTAGCTCATCACTGCAGAAACCCAGGTTCAAGCCCTACTGGTGAGTGTCAAAAGGCTGGCATTAGATGCAGACACGATTGCAAATAGGTGCTGAAGCCCTGGCAACCATGACCAGGAATAATTGGGTTTCAAACAATATTTTTTTCCATGTTTCAACTATCCTGATCAGATATAAGCGGCAACTGGAACCTATTCCTGAAGTTCACAGGGTGCTGGAGATGCCAGGCTATCATAGGTCCGAATAGGGGTCACTGTTACAGAGACTGGGGAATATTTTCCCCATCCAGCCTTCAGTGGTGGTTCTAGAACATTAGAAGGCAGAGGCAGGCTGGGGCAGTGTTTATGTTAGAGGGACCATCTACCCCTTTATATGTGCAACTTATGGACACAGGGGAACTGGACCCCAGAGCTGCCTCTGCTAGTCTTCACTCATTCACACATGCCAGTTGTGCCTGCATAACATCCAACCTGGCACCACTGAGATTTGAAGTGGGTTACAAAGATCATTGTTAAATGGTACAAAGTTTCAAGTGAACTCTCTCTCTCTCTCTCTCTCTCTCTCTCTCTCCCCCCCCTCCCTCTCTCTTGATCAAGTTGCAGTGTGCAGGGTGGAGTGTGAGATGAAGCACAGGTGTGAATAATTAAATTAACCCACTCAGCCGTAGGCTCAGATGAGAATAAAAAGCTGTAAAATAGTTGCAGTTCTGTTTATTTTCTGAGTGGTTTATGTTCACAGCAGCAGATCTAAGTTGCTAATATTATTAGGGTTTATAACCTATGCCATGTTGGACCGAGTGCTGATTCTGTTCTTGGTGCTCGGTGTGGAGTCTGGGACAGGACTGGCTCAGATTTATCGTTCTCGGTTAAAACAACCTGTACAGAGACGGCCTGAAAGTGTTCCTCTCTCTGTGCAGAGACCTAATGAAGTGCCTGGACATAGGTTAAAAGTCCTACCTGTGAAGACTCCCTTGGTCAGGCCTGATCTGCAGGTCCGCTCTGTCTTTGTGTCCTGTTTTCCCTCCTCCATGGAACTCAGGATTCAAACTGATCTTTTCCACACTGGCTACCATGTGGACCCTGCAGATCTTAAACTAGGAACAGATGATGCATGGTGTGGTGTTACTGCAACCAGTGATGATCACTTCATCATCCAGGTTCCTCTCACTGGCTGTGGAACTCAATACCAGGTGTGAATTTATGTTCATGAGATAATCTGTTATATGGCTGGGTTAAGTTATTCCATCGTTCAACTTGTTCTTTGTGTTCTTTAAACTTTATTTGCTTGTTTTTGTTGTAAGGTTGTACTAGTTGTCACTTTCTCTGGATAAATAATCTGCTATGTCTAACCTAATAAGTACTTAATCTTCATTATTATGCCGTCCCTGTGTATCCAGGTGACAGATGATGCTCTGATCTACTACAACCTCCTTATTTATTCACCTACTGCCGCTCCTGATGGCATGGTTCGAATGGAAGAGGAGAATATACCTGTCCAGTGTCGATATTCCAGGTATGCCATCAATGTCCTACATGCTGGATCAGTGTAAATCATGACGAACCAGGTCAAGTTAGTGTGGGCTTCACTGCACCCTTGACACTAACACGTCGTGTTAATTGCAATAATAAACTTCTCAACTGATCCCAGAAGTCTAGTATGTTCACAAAATTGAAACACAGTGAGTTTGGTTTGATGCCGTGCCTTGATACATTTCTCCCATTTAATTGGTGGTTCTTGGTTTCAGGAGGTTTGGTGTTGAGAGTAAACCGGTGACCCCGACATGGCTCCCACACAAAAATGTGCAGTCTGTAGAGCAAAAGGTCTACTTTACACTCCGTCTCATGAGTAGTGAGTATTGATGACCAGAATACATGTATGGTGGTTATCTGAGATGAGTGGATTACAGGGCCAAAATACACAGGCCAGCGGTTTGCAGCACAGTCTGCAGCAAGCTAGTGTCTGTGTGGGTTTAGTCTGATTGGGCAACAAGTTAAGCTGAGTTAAACAATCTCAAACAATAGTTAAGCCTATACTAGATTACAATTAAAGTAAATCAAATGATCTCCCTAACATCACTTCCTGTTACAGGTGATTGGCAGAATGAGCGAGGTTCTGGTGAATACTTCCTTGGAGATCTGATCAATATGGAGGCGTCTGTGTTTATGCCACAGGTGGATATGCACGTGTATGTGGAGAGCTGTGTTGCTACAGTCACGGCTGACGTAAATTCGTTCCCAAGATACAAGTTTATACATAACGGGTGAGAGTTGTGCACCACAGATGACAGCCTGAGCTGTTTGTGATGGTCGCATGTCTTGTGACACTGACCCAATCTCCTTCCTCAAATGGGCCCTGGTCTATCAGGCACCAGGACCTTTTTGTTCTTTGTGGACCTTCCTGGAGAATCAAGACCCTTTATAAACACAAAATGGGACTTGAACCTCACCTCACTAGTGGTGGGATACGAACCTGAAGAGTTTATTAATGCTGAATCACCCTGGTTTAAGCCAGCCTGTGGTGAGCAGAGTTGATACAGGTCATGTTGAAGGGTCTTATCCTTTCTCAGAATTGGCATAGAGTTGGACCAAGAGTTTCTGGTGCCTGATGGACCAGGTTGTGAGTAGGCTGCGTTTATAAGATCTGCCTTGCTGGAGCTGGGTCTGTGGCACTAAAGCTAGTGAGGTGTCTTGGTTGTAATGTTACTTTCTTAAAACTGCTACTTTTTCAGGTGTTTTATTGATGCACAGAAGACAGGCTCGAGGTCATACTTTCTACCCAGACAGCATCCTGATAAACTACAACTGCAGCTGAGTGCATTTGTCTTCCACCAAATCAACAGTTCACAGGTGAACAGTCTTATTTTACTGACAAGTGGCGAATTCTGCTTGCTTTAATGTCCATCTTCAGAGCTTTCAAATTATTTTGGAGTAGCAGGGGGGCATCCCAAAGTAGCAGGCACCTTATAAGTTATGACTGACACCTAGTGGGAAATATATGAATTATGCTACTTGAATTAAAAAGTAGATGGTACAGAGTGGTGGAGTAGGTGGAAACTGTGCCTGGTGCTGGCATAATTTGAAAGCCCTGCATCTTGATGATGGTAGCGAGGCTGCTGGCATGTCAGCTGGACCTTTAGTTAAACTGCCAAGTAGATATCAGGCTTCTGATATTGGAAAGCCTCATAATGCTAAAAACATGGCAAAACTTTAGCTCAAGCTCCTGTGTGCTTTACTCTTCCTGTCAGATCTTCATCAGCTGTGTACTGAGAGCGAGCACTCCGAACTCCAGGGCCAGAAGAGCCTGTTCTTTCATCCAAAACCGGTGAGTTCCTGAATAATTTACATAAATACATTTGGCTCTTTCGGTTGATAATGACATTCTGATGATAAACTGTCTGATAGCTGGAGATCTGCAGAAGCAGATGACAGAGTGTGTGCAGTGTGTCCTAGCAGAAATGAGTCCGCACAGGTTCTTCAAGGCTCTAGACCATCACAGAATCAAATTGGATCAGTCCAGCCTTTGAAAAGGCAGCACAATGCTGCGAGGGACTCTGTGCTGAGACAACTCGGCTTTCCGTTGAATAGAGCTGCTGGATCCATGTGGGGTGGTATGGTGGCTCCACTGAGTGTGAAGAGCGTGGAGGGTAAATTGATCACCTTCACAAACACTGAGCAGGTTTTAACTATTTGGAGCATTCAGTATGGTGTTGAGGGTAAAAATGCACTAAGTTTAGACAAGTTTGAGAGTAGAGTGAAATTGTCACATTTAATTCAAATGGATAGAATGGCTCTTGCTGGCTATATTCAACTGACTTTATGGTGACTTCTGATTTTTCTTCTCTCAATCATTTGCTTCCATAAGTAACATTGCCAGAACATAATGAAATAACTGGATAGTGCACTACATTGCCCAAAATTGCATTGGAAATCGTGTACTCTGCGCTCCTACATGGATATTGAACACAGCAAACTGACTTTGTATCATTAACCCTTGTTAGCCTGTTAGCTCTTATCACGATCACCCTTCATGAGCCTCTAGTGCTTTGCTCCTTTGTCCTGTGACTGTTAGAGTACTTTATATTTATGGCATCAGTCTGAGGGGAATGTGAGAAGGGAACAATATCAGAAACGGCTTGTCTTTGGCAGGTATGCAGCAGGATGCAAGTCTGGGTCCTCTGTTTCTGACCACATGGATGAACGAAGGTGGTGTGCTGTCACTCCCTATAGTGAGGAAGCAGGTGAACAGCTCTGACATCCCATCACTCGAGTCCAACAAGAAGAGGGGAAACTTCTCAACACAAACAGGTTTGTACACTTCTGAGAGGTGGATAAGGAGCTGTAAAAGGTTGAGGGCTCTAACTATTGGGCCACTGAGCATGGCCCTTAACATGTCTTTGCTTTTAGTACGCTGTCAGCTGAGAGTGATTGGATCAGTGGTTCCTACACTTTTCCTGCAGTGCCCCCTTGAAGACAAGAATATCTGAACCCTGTACTTGCAACTCCAAAGAAATTTAAACGTGAATTCATACAAATATGAAATTGTGAACAAGTGACAAATCATCTTCAGTGGTGCTGTTGCAAGTATCTTACATTTCAGGAATCGCTGCTCTAGATAGTCTACTAATGTAAAGTTACTATTTTTAATCGCTGATCCTGACTATGCCCCACTCTCTAACAGGTTCCACAAACAAAACAAGCACAACAGAAAACTCACCGGTCACAGGCGAGTGGACAACCGGAGTCTCTTCAACAATGAGTATGTGCAGAATCCTCCTTAAAGAGCAAATTTAATGTGTTTTGGTGAATATCATCTAATGGTCGTTTCTGGTTCTTTATATAACAAATAATTTC